>QFEF01003674.1:0-12857 GCA_003316035.1 Neoboletus subvelutipes | reverse complement strand
AACACACGAGGTTGGAATGGAATTGTCGACAGTCTTGAATCATATCGATATCCAGTCCGACTCGCAATCCATGATCAACAGCCCCCGATAAGTTTGCGTTTGAATAGCCCCCGACGGTCTCGACACTGGCATCCATTCCACAGCCTCATCGGACATCTTGACAAAGTCTCAGATTCAAGCCCGCGCGTATTACTCCCAGACATGTCCTATTTTTACTCCCACACCTCGAGCCGAAGCATTCATGTCTCGCCTTTCGTGATCCCTGCCTTCGACCATCCGGGCCCGTCTCATAATACAAACCTACCGCCAAACCCCGCGGCAAAGGAACTTGGTACACCATCCTTCCTTCATGAGAGCATGACCCATGACGTTGTGTTCGACGCCAATGACGCGTGCGCCTTCCCGCCGCCGATCATTTCTATCACTCTTCCCGCCCTTCCCCGCTCTATCTACAGCTAGGCTGCGCTTTGCACCTTTCATTCATCGGTCATCCAACTTTGGGAACAGTTACAAGCTCTAGCTCCGGTTTGTCTAGCCCATCACCCCAATTTACGCACGCAACCCTCGAAGTTCTTCCGCTTTAGCTGCGTTGCCATAATTGACCGGAGCCAGGAACTTCCCTTCATATCATCATGAGAAGGCTCTTTCCCTCCGTTCTTGCAGGCTTCCCGACTACCCCACAGAACCTTCCTTCCCACCAAACCGGTGCGCCGTCGCCATCGTCCATTATTGTCTTACCTCACTGTTCCGTTCGAATCTACAGCTTCCCGGGAGAGCTTGTATCTTCCGTAATCCGAATCTCCACACTTGTCTTTCCGCCGTCGTAATGTTATCTGATTTCAGTATTGCTGGAATGGGCCTTATCTGATGATGATGATCAATGGAGAATCCTTGGCACAAGGCGACACGATCGATGACATACGGCTGGGCTCCGTGCATGGCCATCTTTCCCATCGTAAATACATATGTTATCGACTTACGACTAAGCTGGACCCCTCGTATCTATTCGATGCTTGGAACATGATTAAAGCATTGACCTGCCTTCTCGGAAGACTTCCTCCTTTTCTTCCATAACGACCTCCGTAACAATATTGCCGCCCGCCTGGAACGCGTGTCTAATCCGCAAGATCTCACATGCCCTGTATCGAATGTCATCGTACCATGATGAACACCAATCCGCTTACCCGTCGGTTCATCGCGAATCGCGACGGTTGCTCCGTCGAGCCGCTATCGGAACCCCATACACGGCATGATTCCCCGACGCTCCCGGTTTTACGCAGCAGCGCCAACGGCAAATATCGTGCAGTGAGCCACACCCCAAGAGTGGAATGGGATTTGGGGTGCGAACCTTCAAGTCGCTTCTGGGCCACCGCCAGCAGATCAATCCAATGGGATAAACCCCTCATATACGTATCTGTCCCAGTCATCCATAGATGTTCCGTAGTGTTCACCCGGCGCCTCCCGTCCGTCCATCCAGGCGGATATCGGAGCTGGACGGGTCCGTATTACGATTCACGATCATCGCGTCTCGCGCAGCAGCGCAGCAAACCTTGCGCGAGCAGCGTCGATAAAGTATGCGCCATCTCCCCATTGACACCACGATGAAACGGTTGGGACACTGACCCTTTACATATCGTAATGTGATCGTGGTGCGCTTGAGGCGGTCATCGTTCCTCGTTCGGTGAGAACGACATGCTCTCTCCCACAGCTCAAATTGTCTTGTGAGATTTACGCCCAACGTCAATGAAACGGTGATCTGAGTCTATTGAGCTCCACATGGGTGAATTCTGGATAGAATATGGGTGCGTTGCGGGAATGACCCTGTACGCGTAAGTTGTGCGCCACTCCACTGAACCATGATCAGATTTGGCAGCCCAAGAGGTTCACATGCATTGCTGTGATCTTCGGAGGTGGAGTTGACTTGATAAGAGGCCCCGAGTGCTCCACATTCAAGTCACGTACGCGGCGGCCGTCTGATCCTCCTTGGAGCTCTGTCAGGTATCGTTCACAGCATCCGATTATCAGAAGCCGGAAGGAGTTTGCCCGGTTGACACAGTCTGCGTCAACACGTCAGCGTCGATGCACGTTGCACTGGCAGATCAGTGAGCCTTCAAGTCATTGCCTGTCAATTACTGTTTCAACTGACCTACGACAAGCACACACTTCTTCCCCCAGCCTTTCAACTCAGGTTGATGCGCCAAGCTTCCAGGACCCTGGATATGAAACCTTTACTCCAATCTGATGGACGCAATCAATTCAGTAAATCATATCAACGGGGCATATTGTGCTTTCTTGGGAGTTACTCTATAATCTCCGAACTTCAATTGAAAGAACGATATCCCAACTGTAGGTTACGGCGATACAGTGACTCCTTGTCGTGTGCGAGGGGCAGTACCGAGCTCGGACCGATGTTGTGTTTGGCATAGCATCTGATTGCGAATGATACTACCAAGTGTCGTTTCCCCACTGACAAAAGGCTGAATGTATTTCAATCTGCTCGCGCTTTAACTGGACGTGCGAAGTTGGAAGCGGCGACCGATGAATATCGATATGACGTTAGGTATGTTCCGTGGGTCATTCATATTCGCTTTTTCGTGGAGCTTGGGTGGGCCGATGGTGTGCTGACTCGAATGGAGATGCAGCCATGAAAACCCGTCATGTGTGCCTGCCAATGTCACGGCCTTTCACCAACGTGCGCCGGTCAGTGATATATTGTATGCGCACATATCATACACTGGAATTCTTAAAATGGACGCCCGATGTGTATGTTAGCGAGGTGTTGAGTCGTGCGATATGATGCCGATTCAGCTCGATTGTTGAACGTTGAACTGTTGGACAGATATCTGATGTAGTATATGAAACTCTTGTCAAGGCGGCGCCCGTGAACGCTCCTTGAAAGGTAGCTTACTCTAGAGTCCGATGAATTGAAACTGGAACTCGACCAAGGTCACTTTGGGCGTGAGATCTTGAGATGAGTCTTTCTCCGCGTGACTTGAGAACTTTCGGAAGCGTTATGTTAACATGGTGAATAACCCCTGAGACATTGCGCAACCCTCGATTCGGATAAGGTCCGTATCGAAGTCTCGACCGTCGAGGCGTTCCCCTCGACCTGGCATGCAATACCAAATGCTGGAAGTCTCCGGGTGGGATGTTTCAAATTATTCAGGAGCCGCACTACGTTCATTCGAGACAAGTTGAAATCAGATACATGCCACAGAGATTCGGCGATCAATGCGGCGGTACAAAGACAAAAAGCGCCAATGATCTCGGGACGTCATATATGATATCTTGAGGTTAACAGCCCTGTTAAACCTGCCACGATCAGTTTTGAGACGAGACAGGTTTGCTCCGTCACTATTTGTTTTTGTGCAGAATGCAAAAGCACCGGTCACGAGATTTGAATTTTGGCGTGAAGAATGCAAGCTGCGGTTTGACCCTAGATTGTGGACCCTGTGCTAAGTCCGGGAATGTGATTCATTCCTTGACGTATGGTCTGACTTGAAGTACAGCAAGCACTATAAACGGCCGTACAAGGCCTCGTGTAACGATACAGTAAGTATGTATGTCAATGTCATATGGTGACATGAGTGGACAAACCTAACAGCTAATAGTAACCCCTATTGGATCAATACAATACAACGTCAAAGTGCAAGCCTCATACCCTGATACTCTTCCATTGTGGTCCGGGGACCATGTTCGCAACAATGGGTGGTACCCTCCGAGTCAACGCTACTCATGACCCCGAACTTCTCACGAGTACGTCGTAAAACTGGCTTTTCCTGACGACGACGCGTCCTCGCCAGTCGAATCCTTTCGAAGCGTGAACGTGATTTCGCCAATCTCGATCCTGTCCTCGAGCACCTCTGCAAACTGTTGTCCATCGTACAATGACAGCGCACAATCTATGAAAGAGCGAATGTCAATTGAGTGTCAGATGGAGAATTGAAACAGAGCTCGTAAGAGTCTCAGTTATGGTGTTGGATGGAGAATACTCACGGTCGCCGGTACGAACTTGGTCGATGGTCACCGGTTTCGTTCGACGAATGCAATTGTACCATAGCAAAAACCGCCTCTCGACCTCGACCTCGAATACTTCGTCGTCGGCAAAAGATGGCCTAGATACGAGTTCATCCATTAGTACCGCGTCGAGCTCATGGAAGATTCCAGTGAGCGAGACGTCTCGGACTCGCACTGAAACCCGAAGATAGCAATCTCACCGTGAGAATCGTCTATCATCACTCCATGGCCAATGGACACTTGAAAGGTTCGACCCATCTGGGCTGCAGTCGCGCATTGACACTTTGACGGCCGACGAGACAAAGTCACGATTCTGTACACGCACGCGGAGTCGCATCTTTGGACGGACGAGTTTCATCCATTTCTCCGTCGGTAGTTCGTATGCGGTGAAATCTGCGTCGTGGTCACGTTACTTCAAGACCGACTGAAAGGAAAAAAAATGGCTGTATGCCGCTCACGTACCTATGAGCGAAAGACCGGTTGATACGGACATCGTGTATATATGAGCGACGGAGGGGAGACTAACTGGAAAGAGCGGAGGTCTCGTTGACGCTAACGAGAAAGACCCGTACTAAGGCGGGCTACCGGAATCGTTTGTTCAGCCAGGGTTTTTGTACTCGGTTCCGGCTTTACTCCGGCTAATCACCGGCAAGCATCGCGTTTGTTGCGCGCTCCATTTGTTTCTCCGAGTCAAAGAATGGAAGCAGTGAAACCGGTGGATATCTATCGCACACATTATTCCACCGAGACAAGGCTGTCTGTATATCAGCGCCTCAAAGCTTCAGTAGCCACATATCAGAAGAGCAGGCTCTACAGTCCCTTTCTTTGGAAGATACCAAGGGTGATCGGGCGTCTACAGCACACCCTATTTCTGAATCGGTATCCGTCTTCGTGCCGTTTACACCGGGTCAGTATGCAACATTGTCATCATTATTGGTGAGCGTCAACGACTTTCCACCATTGCTCTGCGAGGGTTGATCTAGGCCTTCGGGTGGACCGGCAACAAGAGCACTACAGCCAATGTGTTGTCGAGTGCCTTCCGATTCAATCATTCAACGACCAAGTGCCATTCATCTGTTTGGGACAACCTTCTGCAATTGGTGATAACAGGTAAGTTCACATTTCGCAACAGGGATCCCGGAGACTCCAGTGGTAGCATAAACTGGAAGTGATCCCCTGGTGTATTGTCTGATTTTTCGCACAGCAAAACGGCCACGATATCCCCAACAACTCTGTCCTTGATGATGGCACAGGGGTCGTATGCCATCATCGATCTAAGGATACAGTGCGTACGCTAACGTACTAAATCGTGACATGAGTCCGCACGTTTAACAAGCTGAGTAAAACGTGTCAATGTGGCGTGTATGTCAACGAAAGCGCAGAAAGTGGTCGTGTGCAGTCGAACTTTAGCCTCGCCGAGGTCTTTTCCACTATCAGCTAGTGACCGGCATGTCCGTAGGTGATATTATCCGAGCTGACTCTGCTCATGATCCATGTTTCTCATGGGTGTCATATAGAAACCAGCTTTGTTTTCAAACAAATCTCAACTCAGCGTGAACGTGATTTCCCCAATCTTGACCTTGTCTTCGAGCTCCCCCGCGGGATGCTGCCCGTCGTACAATGACAACGAACAAGCTGCAAACGAGCCTGAAGTGAGTGCCAGATGTCGAATGAAACCGAGATCTCGGTGCTGTGTGAATACTTACGGTCATGGTCATCGGTACGAAGTTGGTCGATGGTCACAGATTTTGTTCGCCTGATACGCTTGTACCATAGCAAAAACCGCCTCTCGATAACGATCTCGAATACTTCATCCTTGGCGAACGATGGCCTATACGTGAGTTCGTCGATTAGTCCGTGGATGACGTCCAAAATTCTGGTCTCTCGGACTCGCGAAGGCAAAAGAAAAGAAGGGACAACTTACCGTGGAAATCGTTCATCGTCATTCCAGGACCAGCGGGTGCACGGGCTGTCCGTCTCGGCGTCTGACCTCTGGTTGTCCACTTTGACGACCGACGAGACAAATTTTCGTTTCTTGCCACGTATGCGGAGCCGCATCTTTGGATTGACCAATTTCATCCATTTCTCTGGCGGCAGCTCATAGGCGGTGAAATCTGCGAGGTGTAGAAGGGTGCAAATCAGTTGATCGTGGTCACGTTACGTCGCCGTTTGGAAGGAAAACGGCAACCCCGTACGCCGCGTTATGTACCTGTGAGCGAAAGACTCGTTGATGGTGACATCGTACCAGTATGGATGGGATGGTGGAGGAGATTAACTGGAAAAAGCGGCTCAGGTATGCCGAGAGACAGATGAGGCGGGATGCTGGAGTAATTCTGAGTGTTGGTTCATATAAAGCCTTTCTACCACTCGGTTCCGCCTTTACTTCTACAGCAATGCGAACACCTCATGGCTGATCGCATCAAATACAGAAGTCTTGGGTTCGAATTCTTTGGCACGGCCAACTTGCCACTGAAGTTCTCACGCAGGTCGGGAACCGACAAGTACCGATGTCCTACTACATAGCGCATACACCGTTTTACCGATACATTACTGTTCAGTGCTGTAGAACGTAGAAATCCGTATAACCTAGAGGGGTTGGTACACCATAAACAATCACAATCTGGAAGGTGGGTCGACTGGCTATAAGTAATGTCCCTGCAGCTCCTTGGGAGATAATGAGGTGCACGTTGTGCTGCTGCAACTTGTGCATGGGCTTCGGTCTGGAACCTCGTCCCACACACCCAATTTCGTCAACATGTCTTGCTCAGGGACAGGTGATCTGGCATCTTCCTTGCCATTACTCTCTGGTTTTACCCACAGCGTCGTCAAACTCGACATGTCCAGAAAAAGTGACCGCCTGAAGAGCTTCTCGTTCCTAGTCGGTGTCACTTTACTGCAGTCAATGCAGCGATCGTTGATGAGGTATTGCAATCGTCTCCGTGCTGCCTCGAGTTCGGCCCTTACTTCGTTTATGGGATAATATGCAATATCAACGTCATTCGCAAGCGTCCCACCTACCGCCATCGCCCACCATTCCTCCGCAGAGGATTGATCCGGGGCTCCGACGACCACGACGATCTGTGGTGAAAGATCACCACCGTAGGTGAGATTGAAATGTTCCCATTGCAATTTGACGGCCCTAGATTCTGTCTCTTCCATTTTTACACAGAAGATAAGGAGATCCGCGGCGCGTTTGACAACCGTGACCTTCCTGATCTCTTCGTCCGTGCTCTTGTAAGACGTTTGATTTCGTGGGACCTGATAGACGCGATAGAGACGCTCAGGCGTATATTTGATACTGTCTTGAAATGGAAGTTTGCTCTGCGATTTGTCGTTCGAGATAGATATGGGACTGCGGAAGCTAAGTGGGTTGAGAGAAAGGGAGAGTGCGACGGGATTTTGGAAGGAGATGGAGCGTTTCCTGGTCAACCGAGTTCTTGGGCAGTTTCTGAACGTTTCGCACATGATGATGGTGGCGAGGCGGGTGCTGTAGTAGTCTCTCGGAGTCAACATGGCACGGATATCTGAGTACGCGGATTCGATCCAGCTGCGTTCAGGTGGTTTCCATCGCTGAGTACGACATGTGCTGGTGATCATGTTGATCACGGCTGCTTTGGATATCTCCCGCCGTTCCTTCAGGATGGTATTCTCGGCGAAAGACTCGAGGGTCGTCACGCAAGCGTGACTGTCGAAATACATTTTCAGCGAGGAGAACTGGGGCTCGTTCTTCAACCACCACATCTCCATGTTACCCTCTTGGTTCTCGAGTCCAGTGATCACGATGGCGATGGGGACTTTCTTTCTGCAGATCGCGGAGTAGAAGATGTGGTAATTCGTGAGCAATGCGGATCGGACGCGCGTTCCACGCACGCAGTATACGAGCAAGTCGATGCCGTTATTCTTGGCGAGTTCGTGGAGGAGTTGTTTGAGATATGTCTCTGCTTTCTCGGCAGGGACGGAGCCCTGAGTGCCCTCATCTAACCCTGCCGTGTCCCATACAGTAAAGTGCTGACCGCCTAGGTCCAGCAAGTATCGTTCGTACTCCAGCGTACAGCCAAGGGCACCACTGGAGGTTTCGGAGACCTTTTTCCCTGCGATCAGATTGATCAGGGAGCTTTTTCCTACGCCGCTCTCTCCAAAGATGACGACATTTTTGGTATCCTGTTCCACTCAGTCGAGGATTGCACTATACGGGCACGGGAAAACTCACCTGAGATGACTCCAAGCTGCCAATACGGTCGTCTTCGCAGATGGATTGCTGACAAACTGTGTTACTACATGACGATGAATTAGAGGAGAGAACACACCTTTCTGTCAATGAGCTTTAACATCATATATTCTGTCGGTACGTTCAAAAGTCACGATCGCGTTCTGGTTTTGTGATCTGGCAGCAAACTTGGTTGGTGACGGTAAAGCTTGACGGTGTTTCGGTACCTGGCTCTATGATGCCCTGGAAACGGATGGCAGTCTATATCCCCTCCAGTCTCCACGGAAATGTTTTGCACAAGGCCTCGATGTTGGAGCGTGTTGGGTCCCGGATTCCTGTTTGACGCTTACCCCGCGAATCAAAGTCACTTTACGGCACATTTCCCAATCGCGGTAAAATGCGTTTCGGCACAGGTACGTGCATGCGACTACCGCATGGTCACTGCCAGTCAGGGATCCTGGTTTCGAAATTCAAATCGGTGAGCAGGATCGCTTCTTGAAGCCTGTGGATGTCCAACGTTCATACAAAAGCTTGTGTACTCACTCATCCAGCGTGTTCCGTTGAGAACAAAAATGCTCATCGATTAGGTGACGTTTTGATGGCGGGTGTTCGATGTGATCATTTTATACTTTTTTGGACGTCTCGCGGTGTCAAAGAGGTGGGTCGGCATCATGGGGGATATATGTAGCCGCCCTATGTATATACATCGATTGATCTGTGGCAGCTTTCTGTTCACAACTCTCCGAGGCTCCCTTGTTTCCGATAATGACGTGCTTATGAATATGATGGAGTTCAAACGTCCTGATGGACCTCTTACGCGCTTTGATGAGTCCAATGAGGAGCGCCGAATAACCCTGAACCCTACTCACTCCATGACCTTACTCAACTCCAGTCGTCCGAGTCAGATGGCATCGAGCTCGGAGCCTCGGACCGGGTGGAGAACCCTCTATCTGACGAAGCTCAGCGACATTGCTTTCCTAACGCGCTCGTCGGTGAGACTGACGTGGGCACTGGGGACACCCCGTCGTCAACCTTATCGTCGGGGAGCTCGCTGCAGTCCATTCTGTTGAGGGTCGATTAGATAATCACACCGACGACTAAGCAAATATACAATACAAGCCACACGCGGCCTTAGTCAAAGATTAATCGATCACCAATCCTAAGTCCCCCAGATCGAGGACTATATAGGATTATAAACATATTCAGTACGGTAGTATAATAGGCAGAGTAGTATATGGGACTAATAACAAGTATCGTTGATTTCGTCCCCCACATCACCTCGTCTGAGCGCATCCCAATCAACTTCGCCCACACTCGACTCTGCGCCACACATTCTAATTTCTGGCGCGGGTGGCTGCACGACAGAATCACGAACCACATTCACACGAGTTATGTGCTACCCGTTGGACTAAAGCTCATGCCGTTGTCATCCGCCGCATGGATTCGAAGCTTATGACATGTCTGGAAATTCCATTGTAGATACTTTGCCTACAGACTTGAAGCTTGAAGATGAACGACAGCACACTTTCTCGCACATGAGTCACACATGTATGTTTTGGGTCTGTTCCAAGGACGTACCTAGTCAACGAAGGACGACACTTTCGTATAACTGAGATTGAGATTCCGTCATACACAACAATCGTCATACTGCACCAGAACAGACCATTATTCCTGACTGTAAGGCTGCTTCCCTGCTGCTGCAACTCTGATATGCATGTATTCACTCACAATACTCTGTGCACCTTTCAACAAGTCCTATCGGGCGGCCGAACATGTAGAATGACCCGTGGCAGCTTCTTCTCCGTCCCGCTTGACGGGACCTCCTCCCGTGGGTCAATCTCGCCACGACCTGACTCCGACTTCGGTACTCCTGTAGAGGGAGCTCGCAGTGTTGTGGTTGCGCCGGTGTTGGTGCGCTCCGCAGACTGCTTTCCCGACGCAGATACGCTCCGACTCCCGTTCTTGCCACTGCGTGCTGCATCTGGCAGCGCACCGCTAGCTCGAGCGAATTCGAACACGGGTTTCCTCCGCTCACGGAGTGTCATAGACGTCGGTGGGGTCCATGTGCTCGTGCCAGCATCTATACTCGCACCCCGGGCGGACGACGACTTTCCGCCAGTGTCTGCCCCACCGCCGCTGAGTACTGAGAGGAGACTGACAGTACGAGTGAGCCATTCCTCCATGCTAGCGCGTGCGGACGCGGATTTGCGCGACTTGGAAGTCTTTTCGAGCTGCGAAGAAAATGTGAATTGATATTGTTCCGATGAAGTAAGACTTGAACAAGATGTCGCACCTTGACAAGGTTTCCCTCCCTCCACCACTCGGGGTCGACCCAGCCATTTGGGTCGGATGTGGCCGCTTGTCCAGAAACATCCACAAGTCCACAGAGATGTGCCATGGCGCCACTCGTCAGTGCGCGGTCACTGTACCCCCCTTCGAGTACGCTCACGACCCGGCCATGTGCATACACATCGGCCAATCCGCAGATCTCGCGAGTAAATCGGTGGTAGAAACCGACGGGTACCTTCCGGTGGTGCCGAGACATCGATGGGTACTCATACTCGCCAGCGTCGAACCCACAACTAATGGCCCAAGGAAGGTGGTAAGCAGACCGATGCATTATTCAGATGTGTGGAGACCTAGATGTACCTGATGAATATCATCGTATCATCGCCAGGACCACCAGTCTCATCCAAGAAATCGCGTACACGATGTAAGAGGGTGAGGTACCGCGGGTAGAGAACGTCCCAAAAATGGGCGTCTGAATGGTATTTTTGAAGGTGCATGTTTTCGATGTATTGTCCGTGAGGACCGTGGAGTGAGGTGGAAGCTGCTTGTACCATGTCTTGGTTGCCATCCTATAACCCAGTCAATCGACAGTTATGCATCAGCGGATTACAAACCTCGCAAGGAAAAGATAGGATATCATGTATAGAACCATAAAATATCCGTGGCCCTGGTTTCGCAGGAGGTGCGTCGGTCTCGGGTAGCTCGGACTCCAAAGTCTGTCGATACGTTTCCTCGTTTATCTGCCATACAATCGACTGGGTCCCGTTTCCTACAAGTAGCTATTACTCTGGCGAACACGCCGACATTGAGATCAAGGAAAGCACACCATGATGTAAATCTATGTCGAGAATGACGATTCTCTGTATGCCGTGTTTTAGATGCGCTGAGAGCGTTTATGTGAATGAACGAACGACCGTGTGAGTGGGACATACCGTGCGCAGCGCCAACGGCAACGTTGTTGATGAAGCAAAATCCGGTTGGTGTATCCTCCCCGCAGTGATGTCCCGGGGGTCTGACTGCTACAAACGCGCGTTCGCAATGATCGCCCGGTCTGCTAGAAGGCGATTTTGGTTTGCGCGTGGCCGTCATGCTCGCGTCAACTGCTTCGCACACAGCTCCGATGGCGCCTTGAATCGCGTCAATGGAACCGGGGCAGACTGTACGCGAATAACCATCACAGCCAGCATGGACGTGAACAAGACGAGGACATAAACCAAAAAATACTGACGGTATAAATCGAGGGGTGGGATCCCCTCCGGAATCTCCGTCCCTTTCTTCGTGATGTTTTTTTGGCTGTCTCGCGCCCATGTGATGAGGTTTTCGAGGTAGACGTCCCGGTCAATGTCACCGTGTACGTATTTGACGGCGGCATGGTCGAGAAGGGAGACGGACGCGGAGGTTCTTCGGATCACGACTGAGGCGGTACGGAGGGGGGAAGTTGGACTTAGACACGAACTTGAACTTGAAGGAGCCGGGCCCTCAGTCGGTGCAATCGCCATGCGCGCAAGTGCTGCCGCCAGGTCGCCTTCGTCCGTGCTTGCAGCCATAGACGCGAATTCGGGCTTCTGGACATTGATGGCAGACTCTACGCCCTCGATGCGTGAAATAGCAGCGGCAAGCCCCAGCTTGACCGCATGAAGGCGTTCAGGACGCTCAAAGATACCCGAGGTGTCGCGCGAACGTATGAAACGGTGTTTGAGACACTCGTCTTGGATGAATATCGCGGTGCGTTTGCCGTGTACATTGTGAGACGGACTGGGAGGATTGGAGCTGGTGGGAATCGCCTTGGGATTATCCGAGGAGCCTGATGCAGCCTCTGGAACTACTATTCCACGAGGTGTGGGGATTCCCGAAGGCTTTGGACTAGGTTCCTCTGAACTGGTTGAGGATACCACTATCGCATCCATGTAGATCTCTTGTGGCTTTTTCAAAGGTCAGCAAAAGCTAAATTTCGAGGTCGCCACCTGAGTCTGACTTGTAGTTTCAACTTTCAAGATCTTACCAGCCTGACACTGGCGATGACTCTTAGTGACACATGCAATTTTATGAATGATATACACATAATACAGCGCGTAAAATGGTGTTGGGTATGACATCTGCAAGGAGTGCGCGTTCGAAATTCGTCCACTTTGTTTGTCAACCGACCTCAGGCTGGACTCCCACTACAATGTCTGCAATTTCAAGCGACTGCCACTTTCCTTTCTTTCTTAACACGACCGAAGACGCAGAGCGGACGGAAAGCCTCAACGGAGGGTCCTCCAAGTAGTCTGCCCCGTATACCACCTCTGCAAACTTGTCGAGATCATCTTTAAACACCGGGTCAGAGTTCACAAAATGGTCGCGT
>QFEF01003626.1:0-15739 GCA_003316035.1 Neoboletus subvelutipes | reverse complement strand
TTCAATGCTCCGAATTTCTGAGATGGCGCTGCGTTGCTGGAACAGGACACATTCAGGAGCTGAATCGGTATAAAAAGGTTACGACACTCACGAACGGAGAATGTTATTCACAAGATTGAGCATGGGCAAAAACGCAATCTTGGTTCGGACGCTCGCCAAAGTGAGGATGAACGAGGTTGCACCGGACACGGGAGACGACACATTTTCGTATTCATCTGCACCACGTTATAAGTCTGGGTTCCAGTTTCACTTTAAAAAACCTCGAACGTACCCACGGAGGCCCGGACATACTCGACGGGATCAGATTCCCAAAGTTCCTGGTTGGCAGGTGTGAAACAGAGATGAGGGAAGACAAAGTTGGCAACGAGGTTGTCAGCATGGGGCTTCAACAAGATCCAGGTAGACTTTGGTTTGATACTCGAGGGGAGTCAGCTGGGACGAACGACATACATCATGGAACATACCATGCGGTGAAGAATTGGAAGATCTGGTACTGGCACTTCTTCGACAACCATGCTTGCTTGGACACGTATAACTCGACTTGATGAAGATACACCTTGAAAATCTCGGGCGCAAACGCAGTGACAAAGTGATTGGCAAACACCCCGTACTCCTTTTGCATCGGAGATGGGAGTTGCGAGGGGTTCCCAAACCTTTGTTTTTCGTATGTCAGTCCACGAAATTCGAATCGCGTTCAACAATGCCCAACCTCTGGAACAGTCTGCCCAGCGTTGCATACGCCCATTTCTTGGCCTTCCACCACTCGGACTTTTCCCTCTCTTCCTCATTTTCAGGGACGACGTTGCCCGGAAGCGCGAGATTGACGACTTGGAAGAGGAGTCGACCCCAAGGCACGAGGCTTTCAGGACTTTGTTGGTGTGCACTTAGGTTGACGATGATGGACGTCCTGTACGTCTTCAGAATGAGGTGCAACATCGACGGGATTTCTTGAGCCGGTGAAGGGGGTGTGTTCAACATGCCACCCGCGACGGTGGCGAGGGTCGGTAAGAGCTTCTCCACGATGAGAGGAAGGTAATCCTTGCTCTGCCGATACCTACTCCACCCGATCAGCAATAACGCGCACCAAACAACCCCCCTCGCTCACCTAAACGCACGCACGCATTCCAGCGCCGCAACACACCCCGCGCCGACCTCGCGAATGTCCCCACTGTGCAACAACGCATTCACGCTCTCCAATAACCCCGCCCATCGTTCCGGAAAATCATGCGAAATGAGATCTTTGAGAGTAGCACCGAGCTGAACCGTGATCGTCCTAGAGGGTGAGCCGGAGAGCACGCGCAGGATGGTGGATTTCAACGCGTCGCGATCCGATGGCGCGATCGGGACTTGTTCGGGACGTGTCCCGGGGATGTCGACGATGTAGGAGGTGCGGACACGGTTTTTGAGATACACGGAACACGCTTGACGGGTGGAGCTGAATGGTACGTGAGTGTTGCGTTGCAGAGAGAAAACACGCGTTGGGCAACGCACAGATCGACGCTATCAGATGCAATGATTTGCAAGATGGCGGCCACCATGCCCTCTTGGGCACCAATCTACGACAACGAGGGCGGGATCCAGGTCACTATCAACGCATGAACATGGCCCCCGACACACCTTGCGAATCTGGAGTTCGCCCGCTTTTTGGATATTGGGATCGGCATTGTAGGTGGTGGCGAAGAGATTCGCGAGTGCTTGGAGGTCCATCGTTGGCACAAAAAAAAAGATGAAAAAGAAAGGCGGCGCGCAATCACCGCTCTACGCGTAGTTGGTAAAGAGAAAAGAAGAAAGAAAGCAGACGGGGGTCGTCAAGGTTCGTGAACAAGAGTCTCCCTCAATTTTTTGCCAACACGCGTCTCGCGTCTGATTACTTCCGTTACCATCTATGGTACACCAAACTCGTCCTCAGGGGTCGCCATCAAGACGTATCCAACAAGTATCTCCACGTTCCGAACAAGATGTTCACCATGAACCCAATCACAATGCCTAGCTGCGTCTTGCGTCTAGAACACAGCAATGATTAACCAGAACAGCCATCGGAACGGTTAGCAACATACGGGAAAATCACGTTTTCTGTAGGCAGGACCTCGCTCCCATCGTTCCAAAAAGCAGCAGGCTTGGCGTCACGTAGGAAGAACAAGGGCAAGATGGGGAAGAAAAACCCCATGACGATGCCCCGTAGAATCATACTCTGCGCCGATGTCTGAACCAGCGGTGCATTGCCTACATTATCGATGGAGTCGATCCACTGCTCTTCCAATGCACGCGCGTGCTCGTCATCTACCGAAATAAATCAAGTTGAGTCGACCCAAAATACAAAAGGTCACACACAATCCTCATCGTCTTCAAACTCGATGTCGAGATAGTTTGATGATGACTGACTATGGAACTGCCTTCGAAAGTTGGATATATCCTCCTCTGAAAATCCAGCTGCGACAAGCCTGTCAAAACCACGCAGCGGTCGGAGTTGCGCTTCCTATCCTTGTCGTTCATGAACAGCCCCATCATACCAAGCGCCCATGCGTACCTGCGGCTTGTCCTCAGTTTCCGTTCCTGGATCGATTTTGGGCCCAACGGAACAATGCAACCAAGTGATGATATGAGGTTGCAAGGATGTGGACGTGTCATTAGACGGTGGCGCCTTTGCACGCAACTGTCGTTCCTCCAATGTGCTCAACCAAGGATGCAGCAGAGTACCATCCGTGAGCAGTCGCCCAGCGTGTATCAATCTCAACCGCCGGTCCTTCAACTGTGGACGTGCAACGACTATCTAATGTCCTATTGAGAGACACGCTTCGGTTTCCAACGAGCCACGCACCTTTGTCTTGACGTCCCGGACAGCGTCTGTGCTCGTCACGAATAATACAAGGTCTGGGATGCCCTCCGTAAAACGAATTGTCAAGTTTCTAGAGTCAGTCCGAGACGGTTCGCCATCAACTTCTGGGTCTATCGCGCGTTGTTTTCCCTTTGCCTTTTCGCTGAGCATGGCACAAATTTCGGGTGTTTGCAATCACCCGAGTCCGTTACACAGTACCGGTGGCCGTGCATTACAGCACTTGTCAGCAATGGCGTGAGAAAAATAACCTCCTCCATCACCTCGTCCTCGACCAACACTCACCCCATTCATTAGCCCACCATGCCCCGCGCAGAAGGCAAGTCTTTGTGTTATCTATCACAGTCGACCCCTGACCATGTCTTCTAGTCGGAACACCAAAGTACTTGGCAAACAAGATGAAGTCGAAAGGCCTACAGCGCCTTCGATGGTACTGCCAAGTCTGCCAGAAACAATGTAGAGACGAGAACGGTTTCAAATGCCACGCCCAATCCGAGGCCCATCTTCGTCAGATGCTCGTCGTTGGCGAGCATGCTGGGAAACACATTGCCGATTTCTCGAGCCAATTTCAACACGACTTTGTCCAACTCCTCTCTCGGAGGTGCGTCCTCACGCCCATCTCGACGTCACGTCATTAATGATCGCGCTTCGTTACTCAGGTTTGGAACCAAACGGGTGTTTGCGAATCGAGTATACCAGGAGTTCATCCAAGACAAGAACCATCTTCACATGAATGCCACCCGCTGGGTTACCCTCACAGAATTCGCCAAACATCTCGGTCGTTCGGGGATCGCTCGCGTCGACGAAACGGACAAGGGCTGGTTCATCGCGTGGATCGACAACTCGCCAAAGGCGCTCGCGAAGCAGGAAGCCTCGATGAAGAAGGAGCGCGCGACCATGTCTGACGAGCAACGCGAGCGGATATTGATTGCAGAGCAGATCGAGAGAGCAAACGCTGAGGTTGGGACGTCATCGGGGTCAGCCTCGCCACCCGCGGAAGAACAGGGTCTACAACGGGACGACAGTACCGAGAAAGTCGTCCTCTCACTCTCTATGAAACCGACTGCGCCCGCGATAAGCACACCCGCAGCCGCCACAGGGGGATTGAAGCTCAATCCCCTGAAACCGGCCGTCAATCCGTTGAAGCGCCCCAACGTCTTCAAGACGTCCGCCGCTTCTAAATCCTCGGATCACCCTGATACTAGCAACGACAGGAAACGGCCGGCTTCTGCAATGTCTGCCGCGGAGCGGTTAATTTTGGAGGAACAGGAACGAAAACGGCGAAGGATGGAGAGAGAAGGAGTTGTATCCTAGCGTGGTTGTATCCATTATTGTATCCTATTTTTTTTTTATCAGTTTTCCTTGGACTTTGTGAGAAACCTTTCTCAGCTGTTACGAAGCGTATGCTAATGTTGCACTGATCCGTGGCACGCCTCCAAGTGAAACCAGTCTAGTATGGTGGGTATCCTAGGTACTATCCCTTAACTAGTTACGAAACCCCACTCTCCACTCCACCCTCGCCTTGCATCATGTTCGCTTTGGCACTAATAATACACGTATGGTGAGTCCAATCCACCATCGTGTCTCTGTGTGCTTTGCTTTCCAAGACTACTTGGCCTTGATAAAGTGAACTGACATCTCACCTCAATTCAGGGCTGAGCGCTGCGGCCCGGGTGCCAGGCATTTGTTCCGAGTGGGTCGTAATATATTGGAGATAGGGCCGTGGCTGCACGGGGCGGTGGAATATACAACTAATTATGTAAAACAACGTATTCTACTCGTACGTGCAAGTTGAACGGTTGCTTCAGACATTTTCAATGGCAGGTACTTACCATGAGCATCTGAGAAAGCATGAACTTACGTTGTCTGTTTCAATGCACTTTGCAGAGTTTCTCACCAGCCAAATGACTCTAAGCGATTCCAAAGACAGTGTATGTACCTTAAACTGTAGATATGATGTTGCTGAATCTGACTTGGAGTCTCCACTGAGCCGAAATGATGTGATCTGCTGTGATCGGGATGTCAACACTGCCGAGATAGATGATAGATATCGATGCTCATAGGCCTGACTGATAGGCTGATAGATGTCGTCGTTTATATATTGGCCCTGACGTGGTGAGGAAGTTCCAACTCGTTCACTTCACTTTGACATTAGCGTGAAACACGTTTATGTTGCGTGCAATGCTTATCCATTTTTAAAATACATGTGAGAGTATGCTCTTCGCATAAGACAATTGAAGGGGTCGGAAACAGAGTCTGGTGCAAAGAGCTTGCTTTTAGCCACTAGTACAGTATGCTGTGATCGTCAGATAATTCCGTGGATGCCATGCAAATGGTAGTGATCAAAGTGTGGTATTGACTGTTGAAACTGTTGGCAGATAAGTGTGCGGACTCCGGAGCGGAGAGGAAACAAGTCCGGTTACCCCTTGCCGACCACCGAGTGTCGCGCTTCAAGACGCGTGTATAGAACAAGCGGAACAGCCCTAGTACATACGCAGTTGCCCCAAGAGCTAATGGTAACATCATGCATCCTACTAATCTGCTAACACGTTATCGCTTGAGTACTCTACCACAGACCGTTTGAGAGTTGTGATCGGAGGACGGCTGGCAAAAAGGAAGTCAAGGGTCCGACTACTTGAAATAGAAAAACGAGCGCAGCCCATCCCAAAGCCCGTTTCAAACCGCGGATTAGTAGGAAATTTTGATAATACATACGACCAAAACATGCAGCCACCAACAAGCTTCGTTCCGACGTCCGCGATCGTAGGATACGAATGTCTCGAAATCTCACCCGACGTTGCGAATAACCAAAGGTCACGCGCTCACGATTCGTCAACAAACTCGTCAATGTTCGTAAGATACGGCACGGAACAGGGTTCGTAAACATCACAACACAATGCAACATAGATAGATCTGCTCGAACGCTTAACAGCACATCTCGCAAGGGCAGCCTAGATTTTTGCGTCGTCAGTAAGGCGCCAGGTCACTGCGGAAGGGACGTACAGATGATATCCGCAAAACACTCGCAACAGTTCTGTAAACGATGTCAGGGGGCGCAGTTAGGGGTAAACAATCGGCATCGTGTACCTTGCAGCATTCTGTGTTCGATGCCCAGTCAACCAGTTCGTCGTGTCTCGGAAAACCCACTGGCAAAAATACGCACCAAAGCAAAGGAAGCACGAGAGGGCGGCTATGAAGCAGTCCTGAAAGGGTAACAGAATATCAGAGAGATGTCCTTTCCCAGTAGTCGAATGGTGTACCTTGCCAGCACCACCACCGCGGAGACGCTTGGCGTGGTGTTCTTGATGGTTGTGCGCGGGAGCAGGGTTCGTAACGCCTGCAAAGGCTGTTCGCAGAGTCACCACGGCGGGGGGGGGAATAGACATACTCATTTGGATGGCAGCCTGAGGCTGGTCAACGGTAGTCTTGTTAGTGGGCTCCATCGTCTTTCTTGCTTGTGAGGGTGCGGGGATGAGGAAAGGAGTGGGGAAGCGAGGATGTTAAATATTCGGGAGGTGCGCAGGGTAGTTGAACCACGTGCTTGTAATTACCAAATGAGGCAGCGCCACTTGGCTTTCCCGAAATTCCCTTGCCGGTGCTTCGGCAGCGTAGAAGGGGACATGCACTGCCAGTGCCGGTACTTGGCAATCAGTCATTTCACCTGCGACTCATATTAGCTTTCTCAGCTCTGTAGCGATAAAACGTTTTTATCGCGCGCTCGGAGGTTGTTGTCGCGTCGCTCCACCTTCGGGTATTTTCAAACCCTTACTCGAACGTGCGACCGACCCACGCAGTCACATCTCAACACTCCGCCAAGCAATGAGAACGAAAGCTTCTCCTACTCCCAGATATTCCCACTGCGAACTCAAGTTGTGTTCGAATCAGAAAAAGCAGACTCGTTTCAGGTAGTGGGCGGGCTGCGCGTAGATAGCGATCTTGGATAGAATTGGTCGACCATCCGGGGAACCGACTAAATCCGAGGCATCATTTCCGACGTACGCCCTTACCATTCTAGTTCCCTGACGCGGCGTATATACTGGATGACGGTGGTCGAGAGCGACGGAACGGGTCTCGATTTCGACCATTCGAAACGTCGACTCGCTCCTCTGATCACGAACATCGGCTATATCACTAGTATGACGAGGAACACCTCCAGCTGTAAATACGATCTCAGCGCTCAGAAAAATGATGACTCACTGTTGCGCGTTGTGGTCTAAAACTACCACGAGGCGAAAACCTCGCCACGATGTGGAATCACGTTGTCTGCCCGATTTATTTTTGCTGCGTAAAGCGCGGTCACGAGCCAAAAGGCCGATGGCATAAGTAAAGCTATGAATTGCCTTTTTACCCTGAATCTCTACCTGGCAAACAACAAACCAACTCGGCCATGTCAGAACAGGTACATAGTCACGGCAGCCATGCAGAAACGTACACTTCGCATCGATGATCTGAGCGTACGCATTTAGGGGACTGCGCCGAGGGCTGTTCAGAAGCCCGTCGATGTTCAAGAAGATGATGGGATCTAGACTCACTTTCGCTCTAATTCAGCAAATAATCGGAAAAAGGCGGAAACCACACCATTTCGTCCCGCACACTCACCCAGACGCTCGAAACGTCGCTCTGCATCCTCAACGGTTGTCGAGCGAAATCGCTCTAAAACATTGCTGTGGCGACTGATGTACCTTCCCAAGCCGGATTTTCGTGTGGAGGCCCGTCGGTTGCGAGGATGACGCTCTTCAAAAGTCATAAGTATTTTTCTGCGAGCTGCAACTGACGGCACCCGAGCACAAGGCACGACACCGTGCCACAGTGCTCAAGATGAACGACACGAGTACGTACAAGGGCGTCCCGCTGCCTTATTCAGGTACAGGTTGTTGAAATGTGGAGCGTGTCGCTATCGGTCATCCAATCCTGGCAACCCATCGTTGCCGCATGCAGGGGCGGTAGCGTGGTATCCAAGGATGCTTGACTCCTGGGAGACTTGCGAGTTTGTCTCTGGGAACGAGAGAACACGGCCTTGGCAAGGGTAGCCTGGAGGGACGAGCCATACGCCTTTGGACTCATTTCAAATCTGGCCAAGTTTGTGTTGTCAACGCTGCTGTCAGGGAGCTTATGTGACAGTCCGTGACCAAAATGACAATGACAGGGGATCATGTCATTGCGGTACCCCTTAAGTAAGTAGCGGCAAGGCAATGATACATACTGCCACCGGTTGCGAGGATTTATACCAAACCTGCGCTCTCGAAATCGCTGTGTACAACCCATGGGAGAGTTTTCGAGTACGACCATCTACGCCCTCCGCAGTCTCTTTGTCAAGAGGGCAGTCCAGGGCCAGGTGCGTCTGACCCATTCGACACAGCACCGGAGATGCTCATTTTTCTACTTCTTCTTCAAGGGAGGTCTTCTGACAGGCCAAAATCCAACTGCGTACAATACCGCAGACCCCTTGAGGCTATGGGTCATTCAACTCGGTGCGTCAACGCAACGTCTTTGCACTCTTTTTATTTCGTTGGCACTCATCCAAGGCCAGGTGTCATTCTTATGATGGCGCAGCTGCTCGGTTTGATTCTGGGAAAGATCAGACAGCCCCGCGTCATCGCCGAGATCATCGGAGGCATTCTACTTGGTAATATCGCTTGCGGCGCTCGTTCGTTCGGGCCATTCTGACCCTCCGTTCAAGGTCCCACTGCATTCGGACGGATTCCTGGTTTCACGAACCACATTTTCCCCGCAAACTCGATCCCATTTCTATCTCTCACCGCAAATATCGGACTCTGTCTCTTCCTGTTCATCATCGGTCTTGAGATCGACCCTAGTCTCCTCCGGCGAAATGCCCGTTTGTCGACCGTGGTAGCTCTATCAGGCGTGGTTTTTCCGTTTGCCATCGGATGCGGTATATCTGTCGCGATATACCACAACTTCATCCCCTCGTCCGCAAGCTTTAATATTTTTATGCTCTTCATTGGCGTCTCATTTTCCATCACCGCTTTCCCCGTCCTCTGTCGCATTCTCTCCGCGCTTAAGCTGCTTGAGACGACCGTCGGCCTTATCGCACTATCCGCAGGCGTCGCGAACGATGTCATTGGCTGGAGTCTGCTCGCGTTGGCCGTGGCGTTTGTGAATGCGACGTCTGGTCTTACTGCCCTGTGGACGTTCCTCACTTGCGTCGCGTACACTTTATTCCTACTCTTCCCGACCAGATGGGCATTGCGCTGGTTAGCAAGGAAAACGGGAAGCACCGTTCACGGTCCTACCGTGTTTTATATGTCGGTCGTCATGCTCATACTTTGGGGCTCTGCCTTTTTCACCGACATCGTTGGCGTGAACGCGATCTTTGGTGCGTTTGGCTCCAGTTGCTTTGATCCTCATTTGTGATATATTCACTTCATAGGTGCGTTCGTCGTCGGCGTTATCGTTCCCCGTGAGGGAGGTGTATCCATGGCCTTTGTGGAAAAGCTCGAAGACATGGTTCAAATTATTTTCCTTCCCCTCGTAAGTACAAAAAAGTCGCTCTCTACTCCACTTTTCTCAACGTGTGCGTGCGTAGTACTTTACGATGTCCGGACTCAACACGAACTTGGGATTGATCAATACTGGTACGTCTCGGTCTCACAACGTATTCACCCGTATCGAAATACTTCGTCAGGAACTGCGTGGGGATTTGTCTTTGCCATTGCAACTCTCGATTTCACTGGTAAATTCACTGGTTGCACACTCTCGTCGAAGGCGCTTGGTTTCAGCTGGCGTGAAGCTACTACCGTTGGTTCGCTCATGAGTTGTAAAGGGTATGTTTTACTTGAACGATAGCCTATCCTATCTTATTCTCTTTTTAGTTTGGTGGAATTGATTGTCCTCAACGTCGGGCTGTCTGCCGGAATCCTCACCCGACAGGTGTTCTCCATGTTCGTCTTGGAGGCGTTGATTCTCACGTTCATGACAACGCCGCTCGTCAACCTCATCTATCCACCCAAACACCGCACCTTCGGACTTGGCACTGGCATCGCTCACACGGCAGTCCAGGATGGTAATGGAAGAGAGAAATCCATTAGCGATGTTTCGGTGGTCGTCGAGGATGAAGCCTGGCGGCACCGATTTGCTGTGGTGCTCGATGAATTCAATCACATGCCCGGGATCATGGCACTCACGAAACTGGTCCTACCTCCCACTCCCGAGGATCCAGCGCCTCGGATCACACAATCGAAATCGACCTCTCTGAATGTGCTCCGTCTCATCGAGTTGTCGGAACGTACATCGACGATGATGAAATCTGCAATGACGGAAACACTGATTAGTACGGATCCTCTAGTTGGTGTCTTCAAGATGTTTGGAGAGGAGAGAGAGATGCCCATCTCCACTTCGTTGTCTGTTGTAGCACACGATGAGTGGGCTCACGCCGTGGCCGAACACGCCCAGCGGCATAGTTCGCAACTGGTCCTCATTCCCTGGATCCCGCCTTCGCTGGGTTCAACGGCGGATCCATCCGGATCTGGGTCGTCTCAATCTCGTGGAGGAAAACCGGAAGCGAACCCGTTCGATACCTTCTTTGGGCTCCCATCCAAGGACAATTCCGCCTCGACGTTGTATTCGCACTTTGTTCGCGGTGTCTTTAGGCAGAGCAAGACGGACGTGGCGCTGTTCGTCGATTTAGGGGATAACGCAGGCACGAATGGTCAACAGCACGTGCTATTCCCGTTCTTTGGTGGCGCGGACGATCGGCTTGCACTCGAGTTTGTGGTGCAGTTGTGCACTAATCCGAGGATAAGTGCCACGGTCATTCGCGTCGGGAAGAAGTCTGAGCAAACTGTGATTTCGAGACCTGCATTGGCTATTATTGACGAAAAGCCGGAGCCTGGGTCTCCTGTCACGTCGGTTCGTGTGCCTTTGTTCTCGCTCGAATGCTAGGCACTGACTTGCGCGCCTGATCTTAGTCGCTCACCTTCACCAACACCGTCTACGGAAAGCCGAACACGGCGTTCCTCTTACAATCAGAGACGGCGGACAACTTGACGTGGTCACGTTACGCATCGCCGACGTTTGAAAAGGACACGCACGCACAATTGCAATCGGCCCTATCTCGAATCGAGTTTACCGATCTGTCGCATGCACTTCCGCTGCACGCGCTCGTGCAGCGGGCGAGACACCTCCGTGAGACTCACCGGCGGTTGCTGGTCGTTGCTGGACGTTCGAAACGGTTCGTTCGAGAGGACCTTGGAGAGGAGGTGAAGCAGCTCGTGGAGGAGCGCAAGTATGGAAGTCACGAGATGGTGCGGAACACGATTGGGGAGGTGGCGACGGCGTTTGTCATGGCGGCTGGGGCGCAGAGCGGGGTGATTGTGGTGCAGGCGGTGGGGGAGGGTTTGGTGGAGGTGTAAATGGATCCATCTATATGAACGGGTATCTATATGTATAGTATTTGGGACGTTTTCTTTTTGTCAGTGCTAATCTATCGAATGCGTATCTGAATGTGGAATTGTGAACAGGTTTGGTTGTCCGTCGAGTCGGACCGCCGGCCCGTAGTCACGCCGGCGGTATGATTTTTTCTGTAGTCGGGCACTTCGAAGTTTTTTTTATCATGAGACAGTGGTAAGTCCAGTTTGAGTTCTATTAGACTACGACGTTTCCTTGATGCTAGTGCCTACGAACGTGCATCGCGACACTGGCAGGTTCATTTCCGACGATTACCACCATTGAGTCCCGACACGTTCCGCACTGGTCCGAGTCGTTCAAGTGGAAAGCCGCATCGCCGTTTGCACGGTGCTCGGTAACATCTCGGGTCCGCCGGGGACAAGGACAACTTGAAGTTCGCGTTTCCTTTCCATCATCCATCCTATAAACCCTCGATCTGTTGCACCTCCGCGGAGAGCTAAATCGTGTTGGCTCGGACCCACCAGTGGGCTCTCATACATCCACCTGACGCTCGTTTCATTGGCATTTCACCGATCCCGGGTCCAAGTTCCAATCCCAACAACTGAGTAAGCAAGCAAGCAAGTCCACCCTACCCCCTCCTCTCCTCACATACGCCCCACCCCACCCCGACCTGACCCCACTTGATTTTAGACGATGGCGACGATGGCCCGCCGACTCCTCTTCTCCCGACGCACCGTCGTGCTCGTCACCGCCGCCTCTACGCTCGGTCTCGCGGGGGGCGGGTACTACTATCTTAATTCCGGGCCGGCGTATCCCACGTCGACCCGGGAGACGAGGCGGCCGCCGCCGTCTTGGACGCCGCCTGCGCGACGGGCGATGTTGGATGCACTTGAGCGGAGTGGGAGTGGGAATGGGCGTGGGCTCGAGGAACAGGACCGGGGACGGGAGGGCGAGGGCGAAGGCGAGGGCGAGAAAGACGTGTTCGACGTGTTGATCATCGGAGGTGGGGCGACGGGCGCGGGGGTCGCTGTTGATGCTGCCAGTCGAGGACTCAGAGTCGCGTTGGTGGAACGAAACGACTTTAGTTCGGGTACGTCCCCCCTCTAATTCGCATCGGACGTCTTCTTTTATGCGCGGGATTTGAGGGATCGGCTCGGTGGTTGTTCCTTCTTTTTTTTATTGATTTGATCGTCGAATACCCCTTGAGTGTTCGTTGATGTTGACGCGAAACGAAAACAAGGAACGTCGTCCAAGTCGACCAAGCTCGTTCATGGTGGTGTACGTTATCTACAAAAAGCGGTGATGGAACTGGATTACGAGCAGTACAAGCTCGTGCGGGAGGCGTTGCACGAGAGGCGGATATTCCTCCAGACGGCCCCATATCTGTCGCACATGCTTCCGATCATGCTCCCCTTGTACAAGTAGGTGCCCACACTTTTCTCACATTCAGCATGTCCCATGGCTGATGGGTGGCTGTTCGCTTTTTTTATATAGATATTGGCAGGTCCCTTATTATTACGCAGGGTGCAAGATGTACGATATATTGGCTGGGAAGGAGAACATGGAGAGCTCGTATCTCATGTCAAAGGGCAAAGCGCTGGAACTGTTTCCGATGCTCAAGAGCGAGGGTCTAGTCGGAGCTGTCGTATATTACGATGGTGCGTTTCTTTCGCGCCAGTGTTCTATCTTACGGGGCTTATCGTCATCCAGGACAGCACAACGACGCGCGCATGAACGTCGCGTTGATCATGACCGCCGTCAAACTGGGTGCGACGGTCGCCAACTACTGCGGCGTCACCGAACTCCACAAGAACGCCCAAGGGAAACTCGTCGGCGTCAAGGTCAAAGATGAGCTCACCGGACGGGAATTCAACGTTCGCGCCAGGGTCAGTCAGCCCTCCCTCTCATTTCCAACGCGCTTCCGGCGCGTGCTCACATCCCAGGACAGGGCATCATCAATGCGACTGGCCCGTACGCCGACGCGATCCTCTCGCTCGACAATCCCTCACATAAGCCCATCGTGAGACCTTCGTCGGGCGTTCACATCACGCTTCCTGCCTACTACGCCCCTGCCCGCATGGGTCTTCTCGACCCAGCGACCTCGGACGGCCGCGTCATCTTCTTTCTCCCCTGGGAAGGCGGCGTCGTCGCTGGGACGACCGACACCCCTGCCAAAGTGAACGCGCAAGGCGAGGAAGTGATACCTACGGAAGAGGACGTGCGGTGGGTGATCGACGAGGTACGGGGGTACCTCAGCCCGGATATCAAGGTCCGTCGTGGAGACGTGCTCAGCGCCTGGTCGGGTTTGAGACCACTCATTTCGGCTGCTGGGAGTGGGGGTGGGACGGAGGGGTTGGTGAGGAATCATTTGGTGAGAGTGGATCCGTCGGGATTGATTACGATCGCGGGAGGCAAATGGACGACGTACAGAGCGATGGCGGAGGAGACGGTCGATAGAGCCGTGGAGGTGTTTGGGTTGCGAGATAAGGTCAAGGGGGGGTGCCGAACGGCAGAATTGAGGCTCGTAGGAAGCGACGGGTGGAGTCGAAACATGTTCATCGGGCTCGTTCAAAGAGTACGTCGTCGGTCCATCCATCCATCGCGTCCCTCACTGATGTTTTGACGTCGTTCCAGTTTGGCTTAGACACGGACGTGGCGAAACAGCTCTCGGAAAACTACGGGGACCGCGCCTGGACGGTATGCGCGCTTGCCGAGCCGACGGGCGAACAGTGGCCCGCACACGGCGTTCGACTCTCCCCAAACTATTCCTACGTCGAAGCTGAAGTCCTCTACGCGACGCGCTACGAATACGCCTGTACGGCCGTCGACGTTCTCGCCCGCCGCACCCGCCTCGCGTTTGTCGACGCCCAAGCAGCCCTCGCGGCTCTCCCACGCGTGATCGATATCATGAGCACCGAACTCGGCTGGAATCGAGTTCGTCAAAGGGAAGAGTACGCACGTGGGGTACAGTTTCTGGGCAGCATGGGGCTTGCGCCACCGGGATCTGGGTCTGCTCCGTCGTCGTCGTCGTCGGTGACCGAGGGTCGCCCTGGATTCTGGCTCTGGCGGCAGCTCATCGGACTGGTGGGGAGCCCATCTGCTACTATCCGGCAGACCGCGCCGCCCACCTCTTCCTCATCCTCCACCACCCCCTCTTCCTCGTTCAACCCCTCGCACAGTCGTGCCAAGTTTGAAGCAGGCGAAGTCGATGCGCTCCGAGAGCTATTTCACCGACACGCCTCATCACATGACGGCAGTGCCCTCCCTCAGCCACAGCCACAGCCACAGCCACAATCACACGCGCGGTTGAACAAGGCGGCTATCCGACCCGCATTGGAAGCGTTCGCACGCGAATGGCCGGGCGCTGGGTACGACGAAGGGTTCAGGGAGGCCGATTACCGATACGTGTTTGCGCAAGAGGGACTCGATGATCGGAACCGGACGGACGTGGACGTGGACGAGTTCGTCGAGGTGAGTCTTCACGAAGGAGGGGGATTCGACCTTTTCATTTCTTGGTACTGACTGGAAGCTTCTTTTGGGGTGCAGATTTGTGGACAGTTAAAGGACGTGTCGATGATGAGCGTGGCCAAGGTTGCCAAGAAGGAGCGAAAACGGATTCCTGTAGAAAAGAGCGGTGGAGGTGTATAGTGGTGGGTTACCCCCCTGTGGTTTCGTGGTCGTGTTTGGCCGTTCCAAGTATCTGAATCTGTTTCGTGCATCAGACACAACTATTTAGAGTTTGAGTTCGGATTCCAAGTTTTTCCTTGTTCGCAGTTCGTCAAGGGGGCCGGTGGTGTCAATTATATATATCCGACTTGAGAATAGTCAAAGCATTTGTTCAAAAACGTGGCATACGTAGAGCTCCTGGAATAAATAATGCATGGTGTTCAAATCTAAAAAAAATCGTGTCTGATACGCTAGCTTGTCATCATCTTTGCCAGTACGTCAAGTCCCTGGCACTACATACATACGATTTACGTATTGGATTAAAAACCATCCCAAAACAAGAAGTCGTCACGATCGTTCAAAGATCATCCATCGATCATTCATCTTCGCGTCCTCGTCCAACAGAAGAAAAAAAAAACACGACAGATCACAGTCTAGCAATCCGCGATCGCGACTCAGCTTCGTACTCGTCCACCAACACCCGACGCAACACTTTGCCCGTTGGCGATTTAGGTATCTGCACATTGTCAAACAAAACGTTTGGTCAGACGAACGACGACGTGGTAGATTGAATGGACTGTCTGACCTGGTTGACGACGGCGATGCCACCCCTCAGCCATTTATATCGACTCAGCGTCTCGCGGACCCACGCGTCCAATCGTGCAACGACCTCCGTCGCACCGAGCGCCTTGCCGTTGGGGGATAGAGCGACCCACGCCCGGGGGAGACGCTCGTCCGCCGTTCGTCCACCGCTCACGCCAGCGACAGTCACGTCATTGATGAGTTTCTCGGGATGTCTGAGCAACGTTTCCTCAATCTCTGTCGGGGACACTTGCATCCCGGAAATTTTTAGCGTGTCCTGTCCCCAAAAGA
>QFEF01003623.1:0-17717 GCA_003316035.1 Neoboletus subvelutipes | reverse complement strand
ACGAGGGAGTGGTTGGTTGCCTCGACGGTTGATGACTGTGGCGACTCTGGTCTGGCTGCACGTGGTTGTGGTGATATTTGCCATGCTGCTCTTGGCCATGCATGGTCTCCATAACTCGTGCACGAGAGGGGCCACGCCGGTGAGCATAATGATAGCCAGGACGTGATTCGGAGAGAGAGAGCGGATCAGGAGCAGGAAGGAGAGTGTGCTGAGCATTGACGTCAAGCTGTGGTTCTGGAGACGCGTGATAGTACGTGTCGGGTTTGTCGAGAAGCGAAACTGAAGTCATCGATGATGACATGTGGCTCGCCTGCTGCTCAGGGAGCTGTGCAGTTGCGAAATAGGAACCGGCGGAGCTTGGTGCCCGAAGAGAGTTGCTTTGTGGTGTCGGTTGGTGTCGAGTTGTCAATGCAGCATGCGAGAGGCTACAATCCTCGTGTCCAACAGATGCCGTGTAATGATCGACCTGCACAGGATGAACGGAAGAGATGTGAACCGGGATGGCCGTGTGCGGCACACTCCGTTGGAGCTGATGAAATTGATGCGGACAATCGTTGTATATGTTGTTTTGCTGCATGTCCTCAGTGTAGGCGGCCTGGGGGGTTGGCGATGTGGAGCTGACGGAGACTGCACAAGTTGATGATGGAGACTCGTAATCGAATGGAGCGAACACAGCTGTTGAAGTGTTGTCCGGCGGAACGGAGGCAGTTGAAAGCCCTGGCGATTGGCGTCCATTAGAAGCCATGGCCTCGGCGTCTTTTTCATACCGGATTGCGTGCTGGGGAGACGACAAGGCTGAGCTGAGTGAGGAGGAGGAGTAATGAAATGGAGCAGGATAGTCGACCAATTGCGGGATAAGCTGTGCATGCTGTACTGGTGGTGCTGGATCGCCCAGGACATCGATACTATTGCGGGATGCGGCGTGGCTCGACGGTGGAGCGGATGGAGGTGCGTCGACCTGCGACAATGAGTCATCCCAATAGGGTGAGGGCTCGATCATTGGAAGGGGTGGCCAGACGGAAGGACTGGAATAGTCGGAAGATGGGCAGAGATGGGGAGGCGACGCCTCGGAGGCAATTTTTGAGGATGGTAGGCCGAAATCGGTGAGGGAAGCGGTCGCCCGTTTTCGCTCGAGCAGCCTCCACCTGTAGATGGGGTGAGCGACGGGGGGAAGAGGAGGGTAGGGAGGAGAGTGCTACCTGTTACGGCACGCTAAGCCACTGCGCTGGAGCTCTTGGCCGACGCGGCCCCATTTGCCACCCAGACGGTTGTAGGCGGCGATGAGCTTTTCGTCCTCGTCGGGTGTCCAGTCGTCTTTCTTGAGGGAAGGATCGAGGGCCTCGCGATAACGCTTTGAGCACGCGTCGTCGGTACGGCCAGGGATGTTCCTGGCGATGACGGCCCATTTCGCGGAATGGATCTTATAGAGCTCCAAAAGGAGATTATCTTCTTCTTTCGTCCAGGCAGTTTTCTTCACGCTCGGCGATAGGGAATGAAGCCACCGCTAGCGAGTCGATATCGAGACAATGTGAGAGATCGGCGGACTGCAAGGGAGATGCGGACAGCTTGCCTTCCTGCACGCCTTATTAGTCCTCCCCGGGACCGATAAAGCGACGGCTTTCCAGTTGTCGACCTGGCCGTGCACGGCAACGGCGTTGGCGAGGAGCTCGTCTTCGCGGGCAGTCCAGGGACGACCGACGGCGCGTTCGGTCATGAAGGGCGAGTTAGATATGACTTTGTTGGGGGCCAGCTTAGTACACTCAGCGAGTTCATATAAGCCTCCCTAGGAGGTCTCTGATTACATAACTCTCCGTCCTCGCCATCGCCATCATGTCCCTCCTCCACGCCTACGCCTCGGACGACGACAACGACGCCGACAACATCGCCCAAGACGCCTTTGGCATCGCCAACATACCCGCATCAAAGAGACTACGCACCCTCGAGCCATGTGCCGTCTCCACAAATCCCGCGCCGCATGTCCTCCAACAAGTACGTCCGAGTCCTAGTCCCTTCCCCCCGTGCTCATCCTCTACCCGCAGGACCCCCTCACCCACACCTCTCTCGTCACACGTCCAACAGACACACAGATGAACGTCAACATACCCTATCACGACATGGTCCTGCCCGTCCAAGGCCCCGAGAACCCATTTACTGATCGGAATCGTTTCCTCAACCAAAACGCGCTTGCTGGCCACGTTGAGGAGCAGGCTATGTCCGACCATGCCTTCAAGGCACAGCATCTCACCCACTCCATCCTCGGCTACTCCGTCAATCCTTCCGTCGATCCCAACGCGCCCTCCGTCCTTGGCTCCCTCGACAGCGCCCGCCAGAATGGCTTCGCCACCTTGGACTCCATGCGCACCACCAACGCCCAGAAGAAGGAACTCAAACGAAAAAGAAAGAACAAGGGCGACTTGGACATCGTCGACGGCGACGGCGCTTACGTCGGTCCGTGGGCTGCATGGGAAGGTGAGGACCAGGCCGGCTTCTTGGATGGTGTCGAAGAGCAGGAAGCCGGCGAACACCTCGAACAAGACGAGGAGCCAGAGCCTCTAGTTGTCAAGAAGAGAGCAAAACCCAAGCGCGGCGGTGTTGGCCAAGAGACCTCCGTGTTCCATGGCAAGTCCATGACCGATTACCAGGGCAGGACATACATGCATCCCCCCCTCGCCGATGCACCGCATCTTTCCGCAGACGCTGGCTCCCAAGAGACCTTTATCCCCAAGGCGTGCATCCATACATGGACCGGCCACACACAGGGCGTGTCCGTTATTCGTCTCTTACCTCACACGGGCCACCTTTTGCTCAGTGGATCGATGGACACCAAGATCAAGGCATGTCGCATGTCTCCCTTTCTTCTTCGTGCCCTCGTTCTTGACACCCACCTCTCTTCGTAGCTTTGGGACGTATATACCCACGGAAACTGTCTCAGGACTTTCCACGGCCACGTGCAAGCTGTCAAAGATGTCACCTTTTCAAACGACGGTAGAAAGTTCCTCTCCTGCGGTTACGATCGTCAAATGAAGCTATGGGACACCGAGACCGGTCAGTGTCTCAAGCGGTTCAGCAACGGCAAGACTCCCTACGTCGTTCGTTTCCACCCCGACGATGATAAACAGCATATCTTTCTCGCTGGTATGTCGGACAAAAAGATTATCCAGGTCTGCATTGTGTCCAGCTTGATTCCTCATAGAGGGAGCTGACATGTTGTTCCCAGTATGACATGAATTCGGGCGAGATCACGCAAGAATACGACCAACACCTAGGACCCGTGAACACCATCACATTTGTCGACGAAAATCGTCGGTTTGTTACTACCTCGGACGATAAGACCATCCGGGCGTGGGACTATGATATACCCGTCGTGATCAAGTACATCGCGGAACCCCACATGCATTCTATGCCCGCCGTCACTCTACATCCCTCGAGTGCGTATCACGTTCTTGTTGGCACGACTTGCCCGTTGTCTGACGTATTCGCACTGTCATGTGAATATAGAAAAGTACCTTGCTGCGCAGTCATTGGACAACCAGATTCTCGTGTACAGCACGGACAATTTCCGTCAGAATAGGAAAAAAAGGTTCGCGGGACATTCCGTTGCAGGATATGCCTGCCAGGTGGGATTTTCCCCGGATGGTAAGTGGATCAGTAGCGGAGACAGTGAGGGAAACGTGGTGTTTTGGGATTGGAAAAGTGGTCGAATCAAGTCGCGCCTAAAAGCGCACTCCAAAGTGGTGATTGCCCACGAATGGTTGCCACATGAAACCGTGAGTGATATCACCATCGCGACATCTACTGAGCGCTGATGGTTGGTATGCAGTCGAAAGTAATAACAGCTTCGTGGGACGGTTTGATCAAGCTATGGGTGAGTTGTGTGGAGTCGGAACGAGTACATGATCTGACAGCTTCGTGCAGGACTGAGTTTTTGTTGCTATAATGTCTATAGTCGGTTAATCTTGATGCATGTTCCGTTCGCAAGCTATAGTGACCTTGCTGTGACGTCATTGATAACAAGTATAGAGGTCACCGAAGATGCGCTTTTAGATGGTGAGTATTTCGCTGTATCCCGATTTTCCGAACTCGCGGTGACAGGCCAGTGACAAAGGTCCATCCGTCCGGGCTCAGTTGAAATTTTAATTTAATTAGGTTCAGCAAGCTCGATTTGGGCTTGGTCCCCATTCGCCGGTCCAACCATTGTGTCGTTTATTTACTCGTGGAAGATCGAGAGGACTTTTTTCGTGCAGTATTTTTGGTGCCAGGTACATGAATATTGGCCGTCGAATTGGGAATGTGGCTACCAAAACTTTCTGCCACCTCATACCCCCATTAGGCAGGCAAGGCGGTCCGCAATTTTTTTTCCGGATTACAAGAGAAAAAAAAAGCATCACACACGCACTTTGACTACCCGGGCGGTGGTGATGGTAATGGTGGGCTCCCGTGACGGATCCGATGCCTGGGGGAGATAAGCAAGGGTAGGTGGAGCTCCGGGGTGTGTTTGGGCCCCCTCAACCGCCCGAGAAGACGTGATTTGGCTTGGGTTCCAAGATTCATGGTGCTTCCTGAAGCAAAGGTGCACATGGCTCGTGCCTGTATTTCCCTCGAATGAAAAAAAGTGCGCGGCGGCCGAAGTGAACACCTGGTTCCTGAATGGCCCAATGACCACGATCGGCATATCATTTTCTCATATTCGTCGTCCCCAAGATCCGAATATAAGCATGTCCTTCTCCACGCCGTTTCCCTACACAAACAGGTCCCCAGCCTCACCATGGTCACCACAAAGTGCTACCTAGCGCTCCTCTTGGCTTGTCTCATCCAGGTTTCGCTCGCTCTTCCGGTATGCTTCCCCTTCTCTCTTATGGCTAAACTGATCACCCCATTCTAGATGGCAGTTGAGCCCGCTGCGCGGGACATCAAGGTATTATTATATCCCTCAATTGGTTAGATGTGGCCTTTCTGAATGCTCGCTGTATAGGGTCCCGTGGCGGATCAATTCGGTGGGAGTGGTGGTGGTCCTCCTGACTGGTAGACAATGATCAACGAACCTTGTCCCTTGTAAGCTTCATCTCTGGTCATGTTCCAGGACCCCCCATCATATTAATTCGCGTGTGTTCGAAGCACCTACACATTCCTTTCGACGTCTGTATCCCCAAAATCGGGGCATCACCAGTTCATATACGATCGCGCCATCACCTACCGTCGATCCCGTCAAGTGTTGCCCTTCTTTACTAATTTCTTTCTTGCCGTATGCACAACCTATCGATTTATGTCTGTATCGCACTCTTTTGTTTTATTCTCCTGGCGCTGTCCCAGGGAAATTGGCCAGTACCCGGATGTATTCTATACATCAGCCTGTAGTTTTCATTCGGGATGTGTATTCTCAATCCCTTGTTTTTTTTCTTACTACGGACCACTTGCTCCTTCCATGTCACCTAACAGGAATTGGATTTCTTCGGTTTAATTCTCTCTTCCTCCGCACTGGCAGTGGCTTGGCGCCAACTGGACGTACCGATGAAATCTTAGAGTAGTACGGACGGCTCAACGTTCCCCGAGCTTTTCTCAATTGTACTAGGACCTGACCCGACCTTTTGAGCGTGACCCTTCATTCGTGTGATTCTATACCATTCAGAATTCTTCTGGGAGCTCATGGCGGATGAGAGGATTAGGGCCGGCTTTCCCGCGTCAACATGCGCGTTCCTACCGTGACGCGTCTCGTCAGCCTTACAGAGTGACCACCATGTCGATGCTCGATGAGCCTGTTCCTCAGGATGACCTGATGCGCGACAGAACGCGTGTCTTTGAAGAGTTCCTCATTTCAGACTCTCCCGTTTTCAATTATCGAGACGAAATCGCTCGCTTGCTACGCACGGAACAAACGCGTCTCATCGTCAACATCGATGATCTCCGCGACTACAACAGAGAATACGCGGATGGGCTTCTTAAACAGCCCGTCGACTTTCTCCCAGCCTTCGACGATGCTCTGGTGAATATTGTCACCCAAATTCACGACGCCGAAAAACACGAGCTCGATGGGAAGAGCTATCGTGTAGGCTTCAGTGGATCATTTGGTGATCACCATGTCAGCCCACGAACCCTCAAAGCCGAACACCTCGGAAAGATGATATCACTAGAGGGCATCATCACTCGTTGTTCCCTTGTTCGGCCCAAAATGCTAAAGTCAGTGCACTATTGTCCTGACACGAAACTATTCCATTCGCGCGAGTATCGCGATGCCACAACTTCCACTTCCAATCTCCCCCCAACCTCCACCGTAACTCCACAACAGGACGACGACGGCCGTCCTTTGCAAATGGAGTACGGCCATTGCGTGTTTCGGGATCACCAGCGGATCAGCATACAGGAGATGCCCGAGCGTGCCCCTCCAGGACAGTTACCGCGGAGCACGGACATCATTCTTGACGATGACCTTGTTGATAAGTGTAAGCCCGGCGATCGTGTTCAATTAGTTGGCTTTTACAGAAGTGTGGGGGGTGGTTCGAATGGCGCTTTCAAGTGAGCATTGATTTATATTCGTGTCCGATGTAGCCACTCAGATACCCTTGGAAGATCTCTTATCCTCGCAAATAATATCAACCTCCTTTCCTCGAAGATAGGAGGTGGCGTTGCTCAAACTCCATTGACCGATACCGACATCCGGCAAATCAACCAAATTGCCAAACGGCGTGATATTTTCCACCTACTTTCCCAGTCACTTGCCCCTTCAATCTTCGGGCACGACAAAATCAAAGAGGCCATTCTGCTCCTCCTCCTCGGTGGCGCGGAGAAGAACCTCCCGAATGGCACGCACATCCGTGGCGACGTCAATTTACTCATGGTCGGCGACCCGTCGACCGCAAAATCACAACTCCTACGATTTGTCCTTGGCACAGCACCACTCGCGATTGCCACAACTGGTCGAGGGAGCTCCGGCGTCGGTTTGACCGCTGCCGTTACCACCGATCGAGATACAGGCGAACGTCGCCTTGAAGCAGGCGCAATGGTCCTCGCTGACCGTGGTGTAGTCTGCATCGATGAGTTTGACAAGATGTCAGACATTGACCGTGTGGCAATACACGAAGTCATGGAGCAACAAACGGTCACCATCGCCAAGGCAGGCATCCACACAAGTTTAAATGCACGATGTAGCGTCGTCGCGGCTGCCAACCCAATATACGGGCAAGTAAGTCGTTGTTAGAAATTTCACCGGTAACGCTTTGACGCCGCTGTGCAGTACGATATTCATAAAGATCCACATAAAAACATCGCCCTCCCCGACTCCCTTCTCTCACGTTTCGATCTTCTCTTCATTGTTACTGATGACATCGATGAAGAGCGCGATCGTAGAATCGCAGACCATGTTCTTCGGCTGCATCGGTACCTTCCTCCTGGGATTGAGGAAGGGACACCTGTACACGACAATCTCACTCAGCCGTTGGCCATTGAGGGACCCGGTGTCGCTCCAGTTGAACTGGACACTGATGGAGAATCCAGTCCGTTCGAAAAATATGACCCACTGCTTCACGTCGGCTTCACTGCGGCAAAGTCCCGCACTCGGAGAGGCAAACAGGTGAAAGTGGAGGTTCTCAGCATCACCTTCGTCAAGAAGTACATCCAGTATGCGAAGAGCAGGCCGGCGCCTGTGCTCACGAACGGCGCGGCAAATCATATTGTGAACGTGTATGCTAATCTCCGCAACGAGGAGGAGAGTCAAGCGAATAAGAAGAAGGTGAATATCATTCTGTCGATCGATTTCTCGGCCGACTGAGACGTAGTTTATAGACCGCACCGTTGACCGCGCGTACACTGGAGACACTGATCCGTCTGTCCACTGCTCATGCGAAAGCCCGACTCTCGGCCAAAGTTGAACAGGACGATGCAAGAGTGGCCGAGGAGATAATGCGATATGCTCTCTACAAGGAGGTTGCGAAGCGAACCCGACAAAAGAGAAAAAAGCGTAAGCTTAACCATGGCGGTGCCACCGCCGGCAAGGGCGAGGATGGTTCGCAGGATAGCTCGGATGAGGATAGTGATGACGACGACGACGACGACGATGACGAACAACCTGAAACAGCCAAACACATGAATGTACCCCAGCAACAACCTAATGGCAGACAAGGTCCGAATCAATCAGAGAGCCAAAATTCTTTGTGGCAAGATGATAGTCAGGATACAAAAATAGCCACGGTTCCGGCAACCGCGGCAGAGCCTGCTAGGTATGGCGGCGTTCGGCCAGAACGGTATGTCAAACGGCCCCCTCTTCTCAAGACACCACAATTGACCATCACTTTTTTCCCTGTCATGCTCGTGTTTCCATTGCAGACTCCAGTTGTTCCGATCTAGAGTGGCAAACTTGTTTGCCTCGCGTCTACAAGATGAGGAACAGATTTTCTTGGCGGAGCTTGTAGAGTTAGTGAACGCCGGACTGCCTACGGATGCGCTATTTGGGACCGCCGAAGCCACTGCTATTTGTCAGGTCATGACGGATTCAGATGAGCTCATGATGAGTGATGGGATTGTTTACAAGGTATGATATCCCCGCGGACGACACCGTGGGCGGCGGTTTCTAGTAGTATTGATACCAAGTTCCTTTCCCTCGTCGTTCCATTGCTTCATGAGCGCACCTGTATCTTGCTGTTTTGTTGTACTCTAGACTGTTATGTTGAGAGTTTGATGGTCACAACTTGAGCTTGACTCGCATGTGGAACTCTCACCGTGTGAACTTGACCTTTGTAATTGTATGATCCGGAATACACGAAGCAAAAAGTTCATGGGCACAGGCGCCGATAGCAAGCGCGGTTCTACCGTATGCATTGTAGATTTACATCACAATCTCCCATGCAACCACACGCCTCCAGGGCCCTCCATTCCTCGTCTGATTACCGTCGACAGTCATCCCTCAGCCGTAACACAGTCTTGGCCTCGTCCATCCCAAGTCTCCCAGCGCCTAGCTCTGTCACGTGATCAAGGAGCTCCTCCCACCCATCGCTCTTCCCGCCGAACAAAGCGTTGACTAACTTTTCGTGTTTCTGTAGGTCTGCGCCGAGCAGACGTCCAGCTGCCAGTAACCGGCTCCACGGTTTTTCGGTTCGGGTACGCGACGTGTTCATTGCGACTTGGGAGGTTTCTGCCCATAGCTCGCATTCTGCTTGGATGACACGTGCTTGGGTGCGCGTCAGCCCATTCCGCGCTGAGCCACGCGTCAAGCCTGGTCGGAAGAGGACCTGCCGCTGTAGTACATGCTCCGAAGTTCGTGATGCAATCCGCCTGTAGAGTTTTGTAACGACGGAAGCAGGAAGCGTGCTCCGTAAAAAGGCCAGATGAGATGAAAGAAGCGCAACAGCCGGGAGTAAGGTGCTTGGGACGGCGACTTCGACTGTACTGTCGCCTGGGTCCTGTATGTTACTACCAAAGTTTGCAAGTCAGTGAAGAGGTCGATGCCCATTCACGCTTCATGAATGCATCAAGTACTCACGTTGCCAAGACGGAGAAGTGGGCTTTTAAAGAACCTTCACATTCCCCGCAAATTTGTTGCACCAGCATATCTTCAGCTCGCGAGGAAAGCTTTGCGAATTGGGCGACAAGCTCTTCAAAGATGGTTCCTTCATAAGTCGTTACTCTATGACTGGCTAGTGTATCGCGCTCAGGGAGAGAGGCGTGCGATCCCGTTGTGATACGGAGTGACGCGCGATGGTTGATCTCTGCCCAGAGTTCCAGGAAAAACTAGGCGTCGCTTGTTTGGGAAGACGATCAAGAAAACAGTAGACATGCTCACCACATCCTCTCCCCAAGTTCGCATAGCGTTCTCTATGTACCTCGCGCTTAGTAATGCCTTACACAAGCGCTGGCTCCCTTCAACACCTCCTGTCAGTTTCCGCCCAGCTATCTGAGGGCCCTCTACACCCAACGCGCCGGGTACCGCGCGGACAAGAGCAGAGGAGAGCGTTTCGAACGCATCCAGGGATGAAGAGATCCGAGAGTGGTATACTTCCAGGATTGGGAGTTGAACATGAATAAGAAATTGAGTACGCTGTCGGAAAGACGGCAGAGGTGAATAGCGATCTGCAGAGGGTGAGCAGATATGGCTGAGATGGCTGAAACAAGGACGTACCAGTCACCTGCTCAACAAGAGCCTTGATTCTCCGTGCCGAAGTTGTCGCTTTGAGGTCGGTATCTCGGGACGCATGGTTCTCTGTGTATTCATGTCTATCATCATCAGCAATGGCCCAAGCATCAGAAGCACTGATGATTTCGTGGTATTGATCATCCGCGACTGCATTGTCTTTAGACCCACGATCTCAGCTGAATAGATAAAAGATTGAACCCACACTGTTTCTCTCCTTCCAGCCAAGCGTTGAACCAATCCTTTTGATCTAGAATCACTTTGCTGATGCCTCCTCGCTTGGCTTCCCTTCTTTCGTCGTGTGCCTCTCGCTTATCTAGGACAAACTCATAGCCCATGTCACGCAGGCTAGAGTCAAAGATTAATGACTGATACACTGTATGCGCTAGCAAGGCGGGTCGAGTTAGCAGCACGGGAGCTGAACGCTTGAGTTTTCGCTCAAGTATAGGAAGGAGAAGGGTCGTATAATTGTGCTGCGACTGCGTCAGTGCTTCCATGAGACGAAGTTGAATGATATCACGTACCCACGCATTGACATCTTGAAACTTGGAGCTGGAAACTAGTCTTTGCATGACACCTTCCATGAATGGCCGGTGATCATGGACAACGTTGGCGATGTGCGTAAAATACCACTCAGGCTGAAAAAAATGGGTTTGAATGGTCTGCAGCACTCGCACGAACAACAGAGCTTACACACCCTGTCTAGGCGATTCGTCTCTCGCTCGGAGTCGAAGTGATATTTGAAACGCAAAGCTACTGGCTGAACGAGTGCCTGTAGTGGGTAAAGGCCCTCGGTTTCTCGAGGTGGGTGGAGGGACTCCCCGCTACATTTGGAGCAACGGTGAGGTGGGAATACACAGAAATTTCGGCGGGGATGCGTACATTTCTTGCAATATGAGCAAATCTGAGACCGCAGACTCGAAAGCTGTACGGTCCTCCTTGCTCGCGGCAACATAATCAACAGCTGTTGGCCACTTGAGGTTCTCAGACGCTGATATAAGCGTTCTGTAGCACCATTATCAGGCACAGTCAACGATGGCCTGAGGACATGACATACGAAAACAAAGTTGCCTTCATGTCACGCCATGTCTTATCACAAATTCCCTCAAGAAACGAGATGAGATTGAGGGAACCATTCGAATTTTCTTCCACTGGGCTGCATGAATGCCTCACATCATTAACGAAAGCCAGCAGAGATTGGTATTTCGAGGTCGCTGCTGTCGTTATTGGGGAAGTACTGTTGCGCATCTGCGATAAAGCCCACTCGCTTCCAGCTTATATGAGTAGGCAGGAGAATAGACTATGGCACATATCTCTTACCTGAGCTGTAGGGTGCGTTCTACGACGGCAACGTAGGACCGAACGCTCTCGAGTTCCTTTAAAGCACGATGCATTGTCTCTATGTCTTCAAGCAAAGTGGGGCCATTGTCATCTCCAGTGGGACTGAGCGCGGAAACCAAGTCATGAGACAGGTAGGCAAGATCGTCCTCCAAACTGTCACGCAGGGAGGCAAGCTCTTTCGCCTTGTCCAGCTGTAGAATAGCCTCTATTCGTGTGTTGGTCGTCAAGACATTGATCTCTTTCTCCGATTCAATAAGCTGTGGAGAAATGAGCGTCGGATAGAGAGACCAGCTGACTTTGACACGAACACGTTGCTCAAGTTGGACCTGGGTGTTGCGCGCGTCATCCAAAATCCGCTGCAGGTCATCAAGATGAGCAGAATCTGCGAAGCTCCCATTCAGGACATCAAGAGCTGAACTGTGCGCGAGTTCTGCACTTGGCGGCTCCTGCAACTGCTTTACAGTTCGAGAGGACATTGTGATGTGACAGGCTGAGGCAGCGTGTCAAAACACTGCTAGGCCGATCAGCCACGTGGTTATCTTATCTCCAACACGAACATCTGCACGAAACTGTTTAAGTCGACAGTGGACACGACCTGCAGCCCGACATTGTATAGTGATATCTAGTCTCTGATAACAAAAATGAAGGCAGTATGTGTATCAGATTGGCAAGGTATGATCTAGTGTAGTATGTCAGGTTCTGCGAGTAGATGGTATCAAATCGAAGAGCTATGACAAGTCAATTAGCAGCACAGCAAGAGGTAAAGGCACTCACGTACATATGAATCAGAAGTGTTGATGCGAACAGAAGGGAGTTGCTACACCTCCGATGCCTCTACATAGCTCACCACCGCTTTCCAGTCCTTCACCCGCTGCACGAAATTCCGACGTTTCTCATTCACCCGTGCTAGGGCCTCCTCGCCCTGTCGAGCGTCTTCCACTAGAAAATCAGTGCTTCCATTTCCAAGCTCTACTCGCCTCTCGTAGGCCATGTCATCATGCTCGTCTTCAGGAAGAGATAACCTCTTGTTCCATTGGTAGTCTCCAAAGAGCAACACAGGTGGCGCAACACCGTCTTCACCAGTGGGCGAGACATATTCGGCACAGGCCACCGCATTTTCCAATGAGTCGTCGATCAATAATTTTGCTCCAATGCGGATGCAAACTTCTGCCTTTGTCAGTTTCCTTGGGATCACATCGTCCTCGTCTACGCCCGAGACACCGTCTAACCTTTGCTGAAGAGCAAACTGCCCGGTGCATATTATTTCCTCGAAGCAACCAGGGAAATGTCGTTGTGTCCATTCCCAGCTGGCATCACGGGTATGCCCGTTGCGTGCGGTGATGATGACGAGGCGATAGCCTAGCCGACGAAGGGCAGCAATGCCTTCTTGTGCACTCTCGATCGGCAGGATCGATTCGACCCAGTTTGTCATGTAGAAATCCCTGACTTTCTTGTGGGTTTTGGCAGGTGGGCCCCAGCAGGGATTCTAGGATTGTTCGTGTAACTGGTCCAATCACATGGCAAACAAAGTGAAGAACGTACCTTCCAGTAGTAATAGTAGTAGTAGTCGTTTAGGCTAATGTTGGAGCCGTATCTCTCGTTGTGCCCTGTTCATAACCACCTGTGTGAAAAGCTATGATGGGGCTTGGAAGGAGGGCACGAACACACTGCGATGTGCTCGTTGGTACTGCTCAAGACATCGTCCAAGTCGACTGCTATGATACCCTTGAACGGCGAGGGTGCGATCTCACTGTTTTCCAGTTCTGAGACATGACCATTGGATTGATTAGTTGGCATGTCGGACGGGTACGGACGGGTATCTCGACAAGACTATGATAGTACGACCGGAAGACGGATAAGGTACACTTTTTAGTCAAATCACATGTCATCCGGTCTCTCATCACTACAAGTCGGTATGTACAGTTAAGTCGAACCAACCAGCATGCCCGTCCTCTCGAATAACCACATCGCCGACCTTTCCCGCATTTACGCAACCCATCGGCCACTCGTCCAACGCGGCCTCACTGCTGGCTTCGTATTCTATGTCCTCTTAGCTGCATATCAAGGTGTGGCAACACGTCCCACCAAGAATAACAATAATGTCCCTCCGAGGGACAGAAAGCCTGCACGCGTCGCTGTGAGCATCCCTTCAGTGACATGCAATCATTGTCGGTGATCTCAAACCATACTCCGCACCCATTGCAGGTCGATGCACTATTTTATCAGCGCCTCGGTGTCATCCTTAGAATAGTCATCCCCTCCATCCGCTCTAAGGAGGCTCTTCTCCTTGTCATGCACTCCAGTTTGCTAGTATTCAGGACTGCAATTTCTTTATATGTCGCCGCCCTCGATGGCAAGTGAGTACTACTGCCACCCAGCGTTAATCTATGTTCAACCCGTTTGGAAGGATCGTTGCATCCCTTGTCAGAGGGAGGTCGTTCGAGTTCCTGATAAATATCGTTCGCTGGCTCCTTGTCGCAATCCCCGCGACTTGGACGAACAGTTGGTTGAGTTATGTCCAGAACAAGCTCGCCATTGCTTACCGAACCCGTCTAACTCGCGAGGTACTTCAGCAATACCTCGCCGAGGAGCCCGAGACACCTAATTCAAAGGTTTATTATAAAATCTGTGAGTAAACGTCATGACTTGTGATCTTGACTTCCTGACTTTCTTTTTCAGCCAACTTGGATGATCGGATTAAGAACGTTGACCAGTTAAGTCTCATAGAAGTATTTACCACTCCGAGGCATTGACGGGCACGTAGAATGATTACACATGACATACAGCGCTTCTCTGCTCATCTCGCAGCCATCTATGCGAATTTGGCCAAACCCATACTTGATGTCATTCTCTATAATTACCAGTTTTCCCAAAACATTGGTGCCGAGGGGCTTGTGCTCCTTACAATTTTGATACAGTCATCTGCTGCATTATGTACGTGTTCGCTCCTATCGAAATCTAATCTCTGGGCTGACACAGAGGATAGTACGAGCAGTGACACCTTCGTTTGGGACATACACCGCTCAATCCGCCGCCCTCGCTGGTTCTCTGCGACACACACATTCTCGCTTGGCAGAGTTTGCTGAAGAAGTCGCATTTTTCAGCGGTGAAGATGCCGAGAAAGAAATCATAGAGAAGGAGTACATGTCACTTGTGCAGCACGAAGAGAAGGTCATGGCCCGGAGATGGTGGTATGGTTGTGCCGAGGAAGGGATTGTGAAATGGTTGTGGGGAAGCTTTGGGGTCAGTGTTACACTTTCATGTGTACGTTTGACTGAATTCAGTAAAGCTGGTAGTTTGTGCCATCCCTGTTTTCTTCAAGCTTCCTGGTCTCTCGAATATTGACCTTGGGAGTCGCACAGAAAGTTAGCGTAGCATCGATTTTAAGTTACTCCTAACTGATTCTTCTACCAGGTTTCGTCACAAATCGGAGGCTTCTGCTGTCCTCCTCTGGTATGTCCCTTCGTGTTCTTTCCGGCTTGGTCAATCGACGGTTATTCGGGATACCAGATGCAATGGGCCGTGTGATGTACTCTTACAAGGATCTGGCCGAGCTTGCAGGTTACACTGCGCGTGTTTCTCTGCTACTCAACACGATGTCGGACGTGCGCAAAGGTAAATTTGAAAAAAGTCTTGTAGCTAGTGCCTTGGAAGGGGAGAACAGCAAGAGTGCGTGTTTGGATAATCAGTGGCTCCACCTTGTCTCATTATGACCAGTTATAAGCGGGCGGGGGGGATTTTTCGAAGCCGATGACATCCGGTTCGAAAATGTCCCGATTGTGACTCCCAACGGGGACGTGCTGCTCAAGAGCTTGACATTCAACGTAAAACCAGGGGTAACGACTTTACTTCATATGATAAATTCAGTAACTACACAAGATGTAGGAACATTTACTCATCATTGGGCCGAATGGTAAATGCATTACGCCGTATTCCAAAGCATTCTGACTTTAGTATTCTTTCAGGGTCTGGGAAGTCATCGTTATTCCGTATCCTCGGTGGACTTTGGCCCGTTTATGGTGCGTTCAACATGTCTATGCGATGTTTTCTTTCTCAGTCTTTCTAGGTGGTACTGTGCGGAAGCCGCCTGCATCTGATTTCATTTTAATCCCTCAGCGACCCTATCTCTTGTTGGGCACACTTCGTGACCAGGTCATTTACCCACACTCACAGGAGCAGATGAAAGCTCGTGGGTCATCGCGTAACTTTTTCCATATCACTACTGACCGGGAATCCTCAGGACGAATTTCGGATGAGAACCTACTTGCTATTCTTGCCTTGGTGGGAATGGATAGCATCGTGGAACGTGAGGGTGGATGGGGCGTTACCCGTGAGTGGAGGGAAGCCTTGAGCGGCGGTGATCAACAGAAGATTGCATGGGCAAGATTATTTTATCATAAGCCTAAAGCAAGTTTTTCTCTTTTCGAATGCCCGTCCTTCAAAGGTGACTGAATATCGGCACAGTACGCCATTCTCGACGAAGCCACCTCGCTCGTTCCGCCAGATATGGAGGGCAAGATGATGGAACAGGCGGCCGCCCTGGGCATCACGCTGCTGACTGTTTCTCACCGACCGTCCTTATGGAAGTATCATTCCACGATCCTTCAATTTGATGGACAGGGTGGATACGTGTTGTACGTCGCGTTCTTACCATTGGCCAAGAGTGCTCAAAATCCCGTATGCTTGCTGATCTATCTTTGCAGCACGCAGTTGAATGCGGACAAACGACTATCGCTCCAAGAGGAAAAGGAGGAACTGCAGGCGAAACTTTTGGAGGTGTAAGTGGTTTCTGCTCCGTTAGGGCGGGTCTCGTGAGCGTTGATGTGGGACTTTACAGACCGAAATTCGAGTCACGTCTTATGGAACTCCGGCTCTTAGCTGATCAACGAAGCAATAAGGCCCAGTAGCAGCAGAATAAGTAGATTTGGTAAATACTGGCATTGAATACTGGTGTATTCAGAGTGTGAGAATAAGATTCCAAATTGGGAAATGTGTGGCGACTTGCCGAACCGTCCCGTAGCCAATCGGATGGCAAAGATCGGCACAAATTTCTGGATCACGAGCGAGTCCGCTCGTCGTCAAACGCCGTACCTCTGAATCAGCTCCGCACGACCGCTTTCCTTCGCTTCCCCGCTCGTTCCCGGTCTCGAGACGATGCACTTTTTCTCCCAGTCATTCAAGTATGAGTGCGTAAATTTTAATGAGAGCTGACCGCTGCGGGCTCCTGATGTGCAATGCTTCTTTAGCCACTCCTGGTCTCACGTCGTCATTGGAATATGGCATAAATACCCAAATCCACACTGCACACATGTCGTGACGGTCGATGTAATAGATCGTTCAGTCGACCCAGCCACTGGAATAATACGGACAGAACGTGTGTTGGGTTGTAAACAAAAAACGCCCGCTTGGATCATCAAAGTATGTTGATCCCCCCCACAGGGTGTGGTCTGACCCGCTTTTTTTTTCGAACATTTTAGTTGTTCGGTGGATCGGAAGATGCCTACGTACGCGAGATATCGTTCATTGATCCAGCAGCGCAAAGCGCAACGATCACCTCCGTCAATCTTTCTTTGTCTCAATTCGCATCTTGCTACGAACGGATACAATATAGCCCGACATCTTCGCATCAGACAATGTTCACGCAAACTGCAGAAATACAAGCACGCATGGCAATGTGGCGGGCTATGACGGATAGAGTGGAGAGTTGGCTCGCGCAGAGGTTCGAGCAAAATGCGAAGCTGGGCAAGGCCGGGTTTTCGGACGTACTGAGGACAATGTGGGAGCCGAAGCAACCCCAGCTATCCCAGGGAGCGCCATAGCCGCTTCCCGTGGTTTTTCGTTTTCGTTACGCTGTTGCATTAGAATAGTTTGCTCACATCCTACAGCTCAGCATCTCTCCTAGACGCCATTATTCTTGGATTGTCGTAAAAAGCCTCAAAGACAATAATACAATGACTATTCTAGACATGTAATGTAACCCCTAGACCGGGAATCATGCTGGCGACCTACTGCTTCATCAATTCTATGTATACAGTCTTGTAAGCCGGACGAACGACCACTGGGATTATAACATCACAATAAAATCTTCATACTTCCTGCTCATATACTTCATCCCAGCCAACATAGGGGTCTTCGTTGTCCCCCTTCTCGCTTTCATCTTCCTCTCCACCGTGTGCTGCATTTGTAAAGTCATTCCGCGATGCCGACCGTAAGGATTTCTGCCTTCCTACTTTGCCACCTCCCTCTTCTACTATCACAT
>QFEF01003622.1:0-14451 GCA_003316035.1 Neoboletus subvelutipes | reverse complement strand
TTCTATTTATATCCCCACCAAAGCTAAGCGAAATTCCCACAGTGATTGGCAGTGCACTGCACGCACTGCCGTTGGGGTTAGTATGGAAAGGGTTTTTGAGGTCACTGTAGTTTGGGAGCTCTCTCCCATTATAATTAACAACTCTTCTACCTCAGTTTCTGTTACAAGTGTCCTAGGGGGTACTATTTTCCTTTCACCCTTGGCATCTCCAGACCTATCGGTATCCACTCCGGTACCAGATTCCCTCTGGGACAACATCCTCCCAGACCTGGACATCCCACAGGAGGTGTGGGAAGGCATCCTGGACTCCTCGCTGTTCCAACCCTAATCGCCTTCCAGACTTCTTTCCATTCTTACTGCGGACCTTTTAACTCCTAAGTCATATTCTTTCATATATGACTCGTGTCCCTTTCATCATAACTCACCAGCCTCAGTTCATTTCCCCTTATTTAGTTGAGCTGCACCCGCAGCATTCTATTTCATATTACGCGATGCGTCTTTTCCTTTTTTTATCTTACACGATGTGTCTTTCCTTTTACACTTCACGTGACGTGTCTCTTCCCTTTATATCCTACGCAACGCGACGCGTCTTTCCTTTTGCATCATATGTGATGCGACACATCATTTCCTTTTAGACTTTAGAGCGGAGATTCTATCTCTAACCGGCCCTAAAGGGGCTTAGTATAAATAGTTAGAATCACCGCCCATGTAACTCTAACTTTGATCTATGCAATCTTACATGGATTTCAAAGTCTTCACTGTCAGCGCCTGTGCCAGCGTCGCGAAACCGGTGTTTCCAAACATCTAAATCTTGATCTTGATCTTCTGTCAATCAGAGCTCAATCAAGTAACTGTGAACCTTCTATATGGAGGTGTCACCACTTTGTCACTGATCAGAGGATCAGTCTGCTAGCCATTGCCCAATGCTAGCCATGCCCAGCTGCCTATTGCCCAGAGGCCGCGCCCAGATACAGGCCTTGCCCATGACCTGTCCATAGCCAACTACTCCTTGTGTGCCTGGAGGGAGCCCGCTCATTGCCTTGCGAACAGCATACCCACTGAGGTTGCCACAACCATTGCACACCGCTCGCCGATCATGTGATCCGCTTGCAGACCAAGAAGGTCGCCGTTGTCTTCAGAGGAAGACCTGTCCGTAGCGCCATTGACTTCAGTCTGCCACATATGCGTTATTTGTTACACTGGTCGTAACAAAAGATCAAAGTTGTTCTTTGCCTGCAGAGCTGCCACACCCCAGGACCCACTCTTGATACAGTTGACTGCCAGAGGGTAGTCAAGAAGCCGCCGCAACGAGACGTATAAATTTACAGAGCCTACTCAGAGAACCATCTGATGAGGAGAACCAAAGAGGACCACCAGGAACCTTTGCAGCCATACCACCCACTTCTTCCACGCCCAGAAGAATCACGGGATCATCTCGGAATACTCCATCTCTCCCCCCTTCCATCGTTCGAACCACTTCAGGCCAGCCCTCCCGAAGTCAGACCCCATTGGCAGGACCTTCCCCACAGCAACCATCGGAACTGGAACCTATCCAAGTAGACCTACCAGAATCTCCTACTGGATATTATTCCCATGCCCTTGGAAGAACAGTCCAATTTAGTGAACCTGACCCTTACGGAGACGACCCTGACGGAAGTGACGATTCCGATGACGAAGATCAGATCGGGATGGGTGAAATCAAAGCTGCTCTCCCCGAAGAATTCTCAAGAGAACCAGACGATGCCCACAGATGGTACCTCACTATGCAAGGATACTTCTCTCTCCATGAAGAGAAATACAATGATCGTGCCTGTTGAACTTGTTATGTTCAATCAGTACACTCTTCATACTTGCTTACTCCTATCTTTTATCTTATCTTATCTTGGAAACGGTCTCTTACTATAGAGTACAGTAGACTTCTTTTTCGGTCGTTCTAGACCCACATGTGACTGTTGTTCATCACAGGGCTAGACCTATGATGTCATTGTGACGTCATAGACTCCAGACCACTTCTGACGTCATTGGCTCTAGACCATGACATCATACCCTTAGCCCTCTCAGTCAGCATGACTGATCATGATGTCACTACTGATGTCATACCCTTGACCCTATCAGTCATCGGGTGTAGGGCAGGTCCCCTTATATTGGGACTCCTCTTTAACTCTATATACGATATGTATATAGTCTGGGAGCTCTCTCCCGTTATAATTAACAACTCTTCTACCTCAGTTTCCATCTGCTCGTTAGCAGATACTTAAAAGCTCTACAGACCAGCTCTTCTCTTGCCCACCAGCAAGTCTTGTCAGGAATCCTCTGTCATCTTATCAGTGAGTTCTCCGCTGATCTCCCGCTTGTTGCCCTCTGCATCATTGGCTCTTGGACTGTCTGTATCCAAGTCCAATAGTGCCAAGTCCCTTATTTTCCTCAACCACATGTCCAAAGGATGAGGGAAGTCCTTCTTCAAAGCTTGGCTTACCAAGCTCAATGATAATATGCTCACCGAGGGAGAACGAAAGTTTGAAGAAGTTACCAAAGCTTTCCATACCACCTTTTCCCCCTATGATACCGCCGCTTCCGTGAGAATCAAGATTGCAAATCTTGTCCAAGATGCGAGAGACAATTCTGGCTTTGAGAAATATGTCTCCATCTTCTCCATGCTTGCCGTCAGAACCGGAATATCTGACATCGCTGCCCTCTCTGAATGGTTCCTCAGAGGGCTCTCCATCCCCATTGCCACCCAGCTCACTCTGTCTGGTATACTCAAAGATGCCAAGAGTATGGAAGAGATCTACTCCAAAGCCTCCAAGATCAAAGGAGGGCTCAGGAGAATCCAAAACCTTAGAAGAGGACCACAGGTATCCTTTGGTGGAAACAATAGTAGCCACAGGGATCCCAATGCTATGGATATTGATCATCTTACGATCACACCAACAGAACGAGCCAAGTGTCTTTGTGAGAGGAGATGCTTTGTTTGCAAGAAAACTGGTTGCACAACTCGGAACCACCCTGGCTATGCTCCTGCTAGCCCGAAGACTCAGCCAAACCACTTCACCAGGGCCATCCCTACCAGTTCCCCCACCTTGTTCACTGCCACTCCTGCCACCAAAGACCCTCTGGATGTGTTCCTCAGGACTGTCGAAGGAAGCCAAGAACGTGATCAAGTCCTTCATACCTTGAAGTCCATCTATGACCCCACCTGCGATGAAAATGGAGATCCGTTAGTAGCTGAGGAGGTCAAAGTCCTCTCAGCAGATGAACTCAACAAGCAGTTCAACACGTCTTTTTAGAGGGAAGGAGTGTACCAACGTCACTACCTTCCATAAATGTCGCCCTGTATTTATTTCTGGATCAAAGTCTAATTCTATTCATCTTCCCCTCTCAATCTGGAAACAAAACGGGCAAATCGTTGGCGTGAATGCTCTCTTGGATAGCGGAGTGACTGGATGCTTTATAAGCAAAGAGGCAGTCACCCGACTGAAACTGCTGACTGAAACATTAGCCATTCCTATTGCCGCATGGAATGTAGATGGGACACCGAACCAATCCGGAACGATAAAGGAGAAGACCATGGTGGTCATTGATCTCCAAGGAGTACAAGAGCAACGTGAGCTGCTTGTCCTCAACTGTGGAAAGGATGATGTCATCCTGGGCCTGCCATGGCTCCAAACTATGAATCCTGAGATAGATTGGCGGAACGGCAAGGTTGTCATCACTCTGGCCAACTATAAATCGACTACCTTGGAAGATACCGCTCAGAGGTATTTGTTGCGTTTCCTGGGTCATCAGGAGAACGAAAACATAGAGAGTGAACTCTATGACCAGTACAGAAGATGGACCATCCCAGACCGTGTCATTCCTAAAGCAGGAGAAGGGAGTCATTCCGCTGAATATACTCCACCGAACGACCCTCTCCACTACTATCGCCCAGGCCAAGGGAACCAAGAAGGTAGAGCTGCCGAAAGCCTACCAACAGTATAAAGGTGTGTTCGACAAGAAGGATACCATGAAACTTCCCCCTTCCTGACCCTATGACCATGCCATCGAGCTGAAGGACTCATTTATACCGAAACAAGCTAAAGCCTATCCACTCAACCCAGCTGAGATGACTGCATGTAAGGAATTCGTGGATGAACATTTAGCCACAGGGAAGATTACCCTGTCGAAGTCCCCTCAGGCTTCTCCCTTCTTCTTTGTACAGAAGAAGGATGGGAAACTGAGACTGTGTCAGGACTATCGGTACCTTAACCTCCACACCATCAAGAATGCCTACCCCCTCCCCCTCATTTCCAATCTGATAGATCGACTCAAAGGATCCTCCATCTTCACGAAGTTCGATGTCCGGTGGGGATATAACAATGTCCTCATCAAACCAGAAGATCGGTGGAAAGCCGCATTCCTCACCCCGTTTGGATTATTCGAACCTGCCGTTATGTTTTTTGGCATGTGTAACTCCCCAGCAACTTTCCAAGTGTTCATGGACGACCTTTTAATCCACTCCTCCAACCATGACTCCCACGAGGACAGGACAAGGAAGGTCCTCCAGCGCTTCCAAGAACACAAAATGTACCTGAAGCTGGACAAGTGCACATTCGCCGCCCCATCTGTCGAATACCTTGGAATGATCGTTAGTAAAGACGGAGTCCAGATGGACCCAACCAAGTTGAAGGCAATTGAAGAATGGACCCCCCTGTAAACATTAAAGACGTCCGCTCCTTCCTAGGGTTCTGCAATTTCTACAGGAAATTCATCCCCTCGTTCTCAGAGCTTGCCTGACCCCTCCTGGATCTAACCAAGAAGAACCAGACCTGGGAATGGACTGACAAACACCAAACCAGGTTCCAACTATTACATGATGCCTTCACCAAATGACCCGTCCTAGCTTTCCCTGAACCCGATCACCTGTTTACCATCATGACCGATGCGTCGTTAACTGCATCAGGCAGTGTCCTCATGCAACGTGACCCCAATGGAGACTATAAGCTGTGTGGCTATCTCTCCCAGACTTTCACCCCTGCCAAGCGCAATTATGACATTTTCGACCAGGAATTACTCGCTGTGATCCGAGGATTAGAAGAATGGTGCCAATACCTGTTAGGATCTGCCTTTCCCGTAACGGTTCTTACGGATCATAAGAACCTTACCTATTTTAAGCAACCTTGGAAGTTATCCCATCGCCAAGCCAGGTGGCTGTTATTTTTGCAGGATTTTGACCTTGCCTACACTGCCCTGCCTGGATCCCAGATGGGACCAGCTGATGCCCTGTCTTGACGTGACGCCGTCAACACTACCATGGACAATGCCAATGTCCAATTATTGCCCAATGATGCCTTTGCCCATCAAGTCTGGACCCTCGATCTCACCTTGGCCGATCAAATCCATCAATCCTCAGAGGAGGACCCCCTTGTTATTGACGCCCTGAAGGGCATGGAAAATGATATACCCCTGTTTGGACAGTCCTCTCCTGCCAATTGGACGTTCCTAGAAGGGAAGCTTGTTATGACTGGTGTAACAAATAATGCGTATGCGGAAGACTGAAGTCAACAGCGCTACAGACAGGTCTTCCTCTGAAGACAACAGCGACCTTCTTGGTCTGCAAGCGGATCACACGATTGGCGAGCAGTGTGCAACGGTTGTGGCAACCTCAGCGGGTATGCTGTTTGCAAGGCAATGAGTGGGCTCCCTCCAGGCACACAAGAAGTAGTTGGCTATGGACAGGTTGTGGGCAAGGCCTGTATCTGGGCGCAGCCTCTGGGCAATAGGCGGCTGGGCACGGCTAGTGTTGGGCAATGGCTAGTGGACTGATCCTCTGATCAGGGACAAAGGGGTGACACCTCCGTATAGAAGGTTCACAGCTACTTGATCGAGCTCTGATTGACAGAAGATCAAGATCAAGATTTAGATGAGTGAAACACCAGTTTCACGACACTGGCACAGGCGCTGACAGCAAAGACTTTGAAATCCACGTAAGATTGCATAGATCAAAGTTAGAGTTACATGGGCGGCGATTCTAGCTATTTATACTAAGCCCCTTTAGGGCCAGCTAGAGATAGAATCTCCGCTCTAAAGTCTAAAAGGAAATGACGCGTCGCGTCGCGTATGATACAAAAGGAAAGACGCGTTGCGTCGCGTGAGATATAAAAGGAAGTGACGTGTCGCATGAAGCAGAAAAGGAAAGATGCGTCATGTAAGATAAAAGAGGAAAAGACGCGTTGTGTACCAAATGAAGAAAACGCGTCGCGTAATATGAAATGAGAAGCTGCAGGCACAGCTGGACTAAATAGGATGGAATGAACTGAGGCCGGTGAGTCATGATGATAGGAATACGAGTCATATACAAGAGAATATGACTTAGGAGTAAAAGGTCTGCAGTAAGATGAAAGAAGTCCGGGAGTGATACCGGAATGGAAGAAGTCCACAGGGCGATTATGGTTGGAACAGCAAGGAGTCCAGGATGCCTTCCCATACCTCCTGAGGGGTGTCCAGGTCTGGGAGGATGTCATCCCAGAGGGAATCAGGTATCGGAGCAGATACTGATAGGTCTGGAGATGCCATAGGCGAGAGAAAAATAGTACCCCCTAGGACACTTGTAACAGCTAATAGACGGAGAAGAGGAATACAAAATGGAATGAATAATCAACCATCGCAGGACCAATAACCGGAGGCAGTACCTCATACATTGGAAAGGTTATTCCAATGCCGAAGATACTTGGGAACCTGAAAGAAATTTTGACAACACTCGGGAACTCCTGGAGGAATATAAAAAGCGATGATCCCTCTGATCACTCCTTTCTCAGAACCCCCATGTCCCACAATTTCCTCAATGGTACCGCCCCTCTGTGCACCCATCTCAACTGTCTTCCCTCCGTCGCTCACCACACCCTCTATGTCACTGCTCTCGAAAACAATGATGCATCTAACATCTTCGAGAGAACACCCCTCTTCACTGCCAACACCACCCTCATCCTCCTTGTTAGGCAGTACCGAATCTACACCACCCTTCAGTCCCTTTTTACCAGGGCCACCTGGTGTTCGTCAGGTCCCCATGTCTTCGCCAACATCCCCCGACACGCCGCCCAGAACGACGTTGCTGTCAATGCCTTCCAACAGACCCTCACCAAGGCCAGAAACCTCACATTGGACATCCTCGAAGAAGAGGGCTTTGACAGCATCCTCGCTCTCCTCCCCAACCCCATCCTCGCCAATGCCCTCTACCCAGTTCTCCTTCTCCTATCTGCGGACGAGAGAGCAGAATACTTCTCCCCTAACCTCCACTCTGCCGATTTCTCACAAAACAGTGGACACCTCAGATGGGCAGCCATTGCGGCCGAGGAGTATGAGTCCGATGAGTCTAGTTCTGACTCAGGAGAACGAGGAGACAGAGATACCACCCGTGCACCCTCCCCCATATCTCCCGAACCCTCTCCCCTATTCCCCTGACTCTGCAGACAGCGGAACTTTCTTTTCTCTGCCGGAATGCCACACCTCCCCCACCTTAATGTACCCACTGACATGGACACCACCCCAGGCCACCTCCTACCTGGGATATCCGAGAAACCTCCAGCAGTATCTGCTGGCAAGCCCATTACCCCAGATCACTCCCCTACCACTGTGGATGGTCGTCCCCATCCCATTTTTTCGCTCCAGTAACGCCTTGTTGTGAGTGTTTCCCCCACATGTACAATTTGGTGGGATCACCTGCTTCCAATGCCGCGAACCCGGACATATCCACCCCAACTGCCCCCATTGCATGTGCCCCTTCTGCAATGTCACTGCCCCTGGTCACTCCCAATACAAATGTCCCTCCACCTGCTGCGGAAAGTGTAATACCCTCAGACATCGAGCCTGGAATTGCACCGAGGATGACATTGATCCCTCTACCTGGGACCTCACCGACCACGATGTCAATGAAGGAGACAGAGATAATTGATCCGGTGGATCAATGTTACAACGGGGGTAATGTTACAAGTGTTCTAGGGGGTACTATTTTCCTTTCGCCCATGGCATCTCCAGACCTATCGGTATCCACTCCGGTACCAGATTCCCTCTGGGACAACATCCTCCCAGACCTGGACATCCTACAGGAGGTGTGGAAAGGCATCCTGGACTCCTCGCTGTTCCAACCCTAATCGCCTTCCAGACTTCTTTCCATTCTTACTGCGGACCTTTTAACTCCTAAGTCATATTCTTTCATATATGACTTGTGTCCCTTTCATCATAACTCACCAGCCTCAGTTCATTTCCCCTTATTTAGTTGAGCTGCGCCCACAGCATTCTATTTCATATTACGCGACGCATCTTCTTCTTTTGGTATGTGACACGTCTTTTCCTTTTTTTATCTTACGTGACATGTCTTTCCTTTTACGCTTCATGCGATGCGTCTCTTCCCTTTATATCCTACGCAACGCGATGCGTCTTTCCTTTTGCATCATATGCAACGTGACACATCATTTCCTTTTAGACTTTAGAGTGGAGATTCTATCTCTAACTGGCCCTAAAGGGGCTTAGTATAAATAGTTAGAATCACCGCCCATGTAACTCTAACTTTGATCTATGCAATCTTACGTGGATTTCAAAGTCTTTGCTGTCAGCGCCTGTGCCAGCATCGCGAAACCGGTGTTTCCAAACATCTAAATCTTGATCTTGATCTTCTGTCAATCAGAGCTCAATCAAGTAACTGTGAACCTTCTATACGGAGGTGTCACCACTTTGTCACTGATCAGAGGATCAGTCCGCTAGCCATTGCCCAATGCTAGCCATGCCCAGCCGCCTATTGCCCAGAGGCCGCGCCCTGATACAGGCCTTGCCCACAACCTGTCCATAGCCAACTACTTCTTGTGTGCCTGGAGGGAGCCCACTCATTGCCTTGCAAACAGCATACCTGCTGAGGTTGCCACAACCGTTGCACACCGCTCGCCAATCGTGTGATCTGCTTGCAGACCAAGAAGGTCGCTGTTGTCTTTAGAGGAAGACCTGTCCGTAGCGCCGTTGACTTCAGTCTTCTGCATACACGTTATTTGTTACACCGGTCGTAACAGTTTCCATCTGCTCGTTAGCAGATATCTAAGAGCTTCTTACAGGCTAGCTCTTACTTGCCCCCAGCAAGTCTTGTTAGGAACTCCAATGTCATTCCATATCAGTGAGTTTTCCACTGATATCCCTGCTTGTTGCCTCTGCACCTCGGATTGGATCTTGGTCCGTGTTACAACTGGTGTAACAAATAACGCGTATGCAGAAGACTGAAGTCTTTGCTACAGGACAGGTCTTCCTCTGAAGACAACGGCAACCTTCTTGGTCTGCAAGCGGATCACCTGATCGGCGAGTGGTGTGCAACGGTTGTGGCAACCTCAGTTGGTGTACTGGACGCAAGGCAATGAGCAGGCTCCCTCCAGGCACACAAGGAGTAGTTGGCTATGGACAGGTCATGGGCAAGGCCTGTATCTGGGTGCAACCTCTGGGCAATAGGCGGCTGGGCACAGCTAGTGTTGGGCAATGGCTAGCAGACTGATCCTCTGATCAGGAATGAAAGTGGTGACACCTCCCTAGAAGGTTCACAGTGCCTCAACCGAACTCTGATTGACAGACGTTCGAGATTGAGATTATTGACGAGATGAAACACTGGTTTCAATGATTAATGATGCTGGCACAGGTGCTGACAGCGAAGGCTTTGAATTCTATGTAAGATTGCATAGATCAAAGTTAGAGTTACATGGGCGGTGATTCTAGCTATTTATACTAAGCCCCTTTAGGGCCGGTTAGAGATAGAATCTCCGCTCTAAAGTCTAAAAGGAAATGATGCGTCACGTTGCGTATGATGCAAAAGGAAAGACACGTCACGTTGCATAAGATATAAAAGGAAGAGATGCATTGCGTGAAATATAGAAGGAAAGACGCGTCGCATGAGATAAAAAAGGAAAAGACACATCACATACCAAAAGAAGAAGACGCGTCACGTAATATGAAATAGAAGGCTGCGGGCGCAGCTTAACTAAATAGGAAAATGAACTGAGGCCGGTGAGTCATGATAGAAGGAACACAAGTCATATATGAGAGAATATAACTTAGGAGATTAAGGTCTGCAGTGGAATGAAAGAGAAGGGTCCAAAGGGCGATTAAGGTTGGAATAGTGAGGAGTCCAGGATGCCTTCCCACACCTCCTGTGGGATGTCCAGGTCTGGGAGGATATCGTCCCAGAGGGAATCAGGTATCGGAACAGATACGGATAGGTCTGGAGATGCCATGGGCGAAAGGAAAATAGTACCCCCTAGGACACTTGTAACAGTCCACCTGTACCAATTCCAATAGACCATGGCCTTAGTAAGGGGGTAATTCTTGCTCCTTGCACAAAAACCGTCGATTCAGCAGGAATTGCTCAACTCTTTTATGAAAATGTTTTCAAAAGATTCGGTTTACATGACGAATTGATCTCAGATAGAGGACCTCAATTCACCTCTGCATTCGCCAGGGAACTCGCTAGACTACTGGATTATGACATATCCCTGTCTACCGCCTATCACCCTCAATCCAATGGAGAAACCGAAAGGTACAACCAAGAGTGGGAGACTTACCTCTGAATATTCTGCCAAGGAAAGCCAGAACAATGGTTAGAACACCTTACCGCCGCCGAGTTTGCTCATAATGCTGCCATGCATTCGTCCATGGAAAAGTCCCCCTTCGCCTTGATCATGGGATATGAACCCAGATCATACCCCCCTTTCAGTACCACCTTCTTGCCCATGCTGGAAAAATGGCTCTCCCATCTTGAGGATGCATGAAAAGAAGCCAAAGCCGTGCATGCCCTGACCCAGCTATGAATGAAGGAGAGGATCCACTCCAAATTCAAACCATGGAAAGTTGGAGATGAGGTCTGGTTGGATTCGAAAAACATCCGAACCAAGAACATCTCCCAAAAACTGTTGCCCAAAAGATTGGGGCCATTCAAAGTCTCAGAAGTGATATCTGTTACGACTGGTAACAAATGACACGTACGCAGAAGACTGAGATCTTCGCTATGAAGTAGGTCCTCCTCTGAAGACGTGGGCGACCCTCTGGTCAGGCTAGCGGATCCTCCGATCGGCGAGCGGTGTGCAATGGCTGTGGCGACTTGACGCGGTGGCGGCTATCTCAGGTGGTATTCCTGTTAGCAGCGAAGAGTGGGCTCCTTCCAGGCACACAAGGAAGAGTCAGCTATGGACTAGTCGTGGGCAAGGCTAGTATCTGGGCGCGGCCTCTGGGCAATAGGTGGCTGGGTCTCTGCTAGCTTGGGCAATCACTAGCAGGCGCTGATCCTCTGATCAGGGACGAAAGTGGTGACACCTCCCTATAGAAGGTTCACAGTTCCTAGATCGAACTCTGATTGACAGACGTTCGAGATCTAGATGGTCAAGAGATGAAACACCGGTTTCACGACACTGGCACAGGCACTGACAGCGAAGGCTTCGAATTCTACGTAAGATTGCATAGATCAAAGTTAAAGTTACATGGGCGGGGATTCTAGCTATTTATACTAAGCCCCTTTAGGGCCGGACAGAGATAGAATCTCCGCTCTAAAATATAAAAGGAAAAGACACGTCGCGTCGCGTATGATAAAAGAAGAAGTGTTGCGTCGCGTCGCGTGCGATATAAAAGGAAGTGACGCGTCGCGTGAAGTAGAAAAGGAAAGACGTGTCGCGTACCAAAAGAAGAAGATGCGTCGCGTAATATGAAATGAAGAAGCTGCAGGCGCAGCTTGACTAAATAAGAGAAATGAACTGCTGCTGATGAGTCATGATGAAATAGATACGAGTCATATGTGAGAGAATATGACTTAGGAGTTATAAGGTCCGCAGTAAGAATAAGAAGAAGTCCGGGGGAGTCAATCAGGGCTGGAAGAGCGAGGAGTCCAGGATGCCGTCCCATATCTCCTGTGGGATATCCAGGTCTGGGAGAAGGTCGTTCCAGAGGGAATCGGGTATCGGAGCAGATACCAATAGGTCTGGTGATGCCATAGGCGAAAGAAAAATAGTACCCCCTAAGACACTTGTAACAATATCCCCAGTGGCCTTCCATATCACTCTCCCAAAACAGTGAAAGATCCATGACATGTTCCACGCCTCCCTATTGTTGACATACCAGGAAACCCCTGAACATGGGCCTAATTTCAATAAGCCACCACCAGAGCTAATAGATGGAGAAGAGGAATATGAAATGGAGCGAATAACCAACCATCGCGGAACCAATAATCGGAGGCAGTACCTCATACATTGGAAAGGATATTCCAATGCTGAAGATACTTGGGAACCTGAAAGAAATTTTGACAACACTCGGGAACTGCTGGAAGAGTATAAAAAGTGAAAGTCCCTCTGATCACCCTCTCCCCAGAACCCCCATGTCCTACAATTTCACCAACGGAACTGCTCCCCTGTGTACCCATCTCAATCGCCTCCCTTCTATTGCCCACCATGCCCTCTATGTCGCTGCTCTTGAAAACAAAGATGCTTCTAACATCTTTGAGAGGACCCCCCTCTTCACTGCCAACACAACGCTCGTCCTCCTTGTTAGACAATACTGAGTCTACACCGTCCTTCAGTCCCTTTTCACCAGGGCCACCTGGTATTCGACAGGTCCCCATGTCTTCATCAACACTCCCAGACTCTCCACTCAGGATGACATTGCTGTCAACACCTTCCAACAGACCCTCACCGAGGCCAGGAACCTCACATTGGACCTCCTCGAAGAGGAAGGCTTTGACAGTATCCTCTCTCTCCTCCCCAACCCCATCCTCGCCAATGCCCTCTATCCCATTCTCCTTCTCCTATCCGCCAACGAGCAAGCTGAGTACTTCTCCACAACTCTCCACCCTGCCAACTTCTCTCACAACAATGGTCACCTCGGATGGGCCACCCTCGCTGAGGCAGAGGAGTATGAGTCCAATGAGTCTAGTTCAGACTCCTCTGGAGAACGAGCAGACGGAGATACCATTGTTGCAACCTCCCCCATATCTCCCGAACCTTCCCCCTGCTTCACCAGACTCCACTGACAGCAGAATTTCCTTTTCTCCACCGGTTCTGAAACAACCTCAAATGTCCAAAGACTCTAGGTTGCACCTGAACACTTAGACTGAAGTAAAGAGAAAGCTAACTATGCTGAGTGGATCTCCTGAGAGGAAGGTAATTCCCAAGAGAACTAGACTGGAGATTATCCGGTCAAGTCTCTGGGTTTATATATTGCTCTACTATGTGTACATGTGTACTACGGATCTACCAATGTAGAGATGGAGATTAAATACATGAGGTGTAACATGTATTGAGCATGAGGAACAGAAATGAAACAAGTGAGGACACAGCATGCTGTGACAGAATGGAAGAGAAGCTTAACATGTGCTTGACATGAGGCACGGAGATTAAAAGAGAAGTAGAAGGAGCAGAAATGACTGTGGGAAGTCATTAGTACATATAAGGATATATTAAGGTACAAAAGAGTTCTTGACATCAAGTCTAGACTCTGTGAGAAGTGAGCATCCATGAGCACAAGTGAACCAGCTGGAAGTGAACTAGCTCCAGACTAGTGATCATGTGATCTAGTCATGTGACTCGAAAAGGATAAGATGAAAAGAAAAGAAACGACTATGTCCCTTGATATGACCTGTGAAGGTTTGGGACTGTAACAGGTTCACCCCGCCTCCCCCACCTTAATATACCCGCTGCCATGGGGAATACCCCAGGTCACCTCCTTCCCGGGATACCTGAGGACACTTCAGCAATGCCTGCTCCAGAGCCCATTACCCCAGATCGTTCCCCTACTGCCATGAATGGTCCTCCCGTCCCATATTTTGCCCCAGTAACACCTTGTTGCAAGTGTTTCCCCCACATGTACAGTTCAGAGGGGTTACCTGTTTCCAATGCTGTGAACTGGGACATATCTGCCCCAACTGTCCCCACTATCTTTGCCCCTTCTGTAACATCGCTGCCCCCAGTCACTCCCAGTACTGCTGCCCCTCCGCCCACTGCAGCAAGTGTAATACCCTTGGACATCAAGCTTGGAATTGCACCAAGGATGACATCAATCCCACTACCTGGGATCTCACCGACCATGACATCAACGAGGGAGATAGGGATAATTGAGCCAGCAGCTCAACCTTATGAGGACAAGGAGGGTAATGTTACAAATGTCCTAGGGGGTACCATTTTTCTCTCTCCCATGAGTTCACCAGACTTGTCAGTATCTGCTCCAATACCTGAGTCTCTCTGGGAAGACATTCTACTGGACCTGGACATCCCACAGGAGGTATGGGAGGAGTACTTCCATTCTGCACTCTTCGAGGACTAGGCTTCACTTGGACCCATTTCATTTCTAACTGCAGACCTTCTAAACTCCTAAGTCATATTCTCTTGTATATGACTTGTGTTCCTCTCCATCCTGACTCACTCCAGCCTCAGTTCATTTTGTCTATTTCATTTTATCCAGATTAGTCGA
>QFEF01003614.1:939-11670 GCA_003316035.1 Neoboletus subvelutipes | reverse complement strand
CCCACCCATACCGGCCTCCTCCAGCTCAGAAATCGTGAGTACGCTCTCCCAGTAACTCACAGTGGACGTCGTATCATGTCTCGAGTGTCTCGAGTCCCGGAAAGAGACACCGGGGATGGATGCACGGTTGGACGCACGGATGATGTAGTCCTTGTGCTCCCTTGTAAACACCCGCACTCGACCTCGTGCTCACACCTCCCCTCAGATCGTCATGGCCGTCAAGATCCCCATCGTCAAAAAACGCACCAAACCATTCAAGTCCGTGGACTCCTCATGACTTCCTTGCAGTCGCTTATCCTCCTATACAGGCGTCACCAGTCCGATCGTTACCACAGCGTCAAGGAGGCATGGCGGAAACCAAAGGGTATCGACAATAGAGTGAGGCGCCGTTTCAAGGGGCAGCTTCCGATGCCCAAGATTGGGTACGGGAGCAACAAAAAGGTAACACACTCATCTCCCGAGTCGACATCAGGCTGCATCTTCTATCCATAGACCCGTCACCTACTTCCCAATGGCTACAAGAAGTTCCTTGTCAGCAATGTCAAGGAAGTAGATATTCTTCTCATGCACAACAAAAGCTACGCTGCAGAGATTGCACACAATGTTAGCAGCCGAAACCGCACCCTTATTCTCGAGCGGTACGTTACTTCCTTTGACAAATCATTATCACCTGGTGAACATAACTCTTTATCAAAGGGCCAAGGCCCTTGGCGTCAAAGTGACGAACCCTGCTGCACGTCTGCGGTCAGAAGAGTAGTTTGTTATCGTGTTTTCTCTTGTCACATGTATCCATTCCATATGCTGGAGGTAGCCAAGCCCGAGTATGCTCCAATTAAAAGCATCATGCATTATCACTTTCGAATGTCATGTCCAAAGTCTTTCGAATTCGAGCGTACCCACACCAACTTTCCTAATGCAGTCAACTCTCCTACATTTCTTCCGCAGACTTGCACGTTCGCCGTCGCCACAGGAGAACATGAGTAACACGAGGCATGTACGTCTCTCGACCAGACTCCCAATCTAACCCACCCTGTCCGTGTGCAGACCCGCGGAGCACGCTGGATCCTGGTACGAAAACGATGGTATATCTCGTGCAGCGCTTAGATAGCTCTTCACACCACGAATGATTCATCACAGCCCAGGTGTTAAGCGAGCAGTTGGATGGTTGGCTAGCAGCCGTGCAATCGACAGATGTTGAACATGATTTTACACCTCCCATTGCGGGGTGCAGAGCGATCATTGCTCCGTTCGTTTGCACTACCGTCTTATCCAGCCGCCTCGTATCTGACCATACTCCAGACACGCTGGATACATGTGGTCAGGACGTGCTGCCGCTTGGGCATATAGATGCATAGATACAAAAGGAATGTGAGTCCCCTCAAACTTGGATGACACCGATCTCATTCGTATCCCGAAGTAAGCGGGTCTTCATTCTTGGCCCTGCACATCACGTACATCTGAACCACTGTGATCTTTCTGGCTGCGATTATTATGCCACGCCTTTGGGAAACCTCCGTCTTGACAAGGAGAGTAAGTAGTTGCGAGGAAAGCTCATCGGATATGACAGATCGTGACTGCCTCCCCAGTTATAGGAAACCTGAGGAACACGGGCAAATTCGGAACCATGTCAATTGTCACGGACAGGGACGAGCATAGCATCGAGATGCATCTCCCGTACGTGTATCAGATGTTTAAGGAGTCAGTTATTCGCCCAACTCCCTTATCCCACTAACGTGTGTCGTGCTAGCTCCGATATCACAGTAGTGCCAATTCTTGTTGGTTCTATCAACCATTCCCAGCAAAAAAACTATGGAAATATCCTTGCGCCTTATTTTGCTGATCCGGAGAACTTCTTCGTGATTTCAAGCGATTTCTGCCATTGGTGAGTTGTTCTTATTGCAGCGATTTTCCTAATCGATTGTCCATAGGGGTAGATCGTACGGATACACCTTCTACTATCCAGAGCCACTCCCCAGCGACGTACCCGGAATTTATCTCAAGAGCCACGGCACTCACCAGAATTTATCCCAGAGACCAATCCACACTTCAATACGTGATCTAGATCAGGAGGCCTTGGACATTCTGGCCATGTCGCCATTGTCTGAGGAGGACTCCCCTGCGGCAGAGTCGCATGTGAAATTCTTGGAGTATCTAGACCGAACAGGCAACACCATCTGTGGGAGGAAACCGATAGGTGTGCTTCTTGGTATGCTTTCCGAGATCGAGAAGGAGGGTAAGAGAGCGAAACTGCAGTTCGTACGATACGAACAGAGCAGCAAGTGTACCAGTGTTACAGGCTCCAGTGTGAGTTACGCGAGCGCATACATCTCGCTCCCATAGAGATCTTTCGAAATGTACCAGTAGTCAGATGCAACCAGAATGTAAACATATTTGCCGCGATAGAAGGCGAGCGCTGGGTTTATTCCGTACAATACTCACATCTAACAGAGTATACCGTCATCTCATTTACTCTAAACTTCAGAACCTATAGCATGCTGGAGTATATTTGTGGCCCGAATATGTCGTCTTCCTCCCCCTCTGTACCTGGTACTCCAACGTCATGGACGACCTATCCGCGGACAAGTTGTGAAGCCTTCTTCTGGATTTTGGTTGAGGACACACCTTGCCGGTGAAGTCATCAGTCACAATATCCTCGAATCCCCAGTCCCTCAGAGATACTTGGTCGGTCAAATGGGCACTGGAGGCCAGCAATACTGCTTCCCATCGAGAAGTCTCTTGCCCGCTAGTAGCGTCATGGTTGCGGGAAAACTGAGACAGTGTGCAGCAACCGACTCTAAGCCGCAACTCTGGTTGTGCAAGAAGATATCGGCACATCGCGATGATCGGTGCTGCATGGGAGAGGAGTAGAATGTTCTTGTGATGACGCATGTCCGATCGTGTGTCGATCTGGTGGATGAGGCACTTGAGAAAGTCGGACATCCGGGCGTGGATTCCTTCTAGGTCTTCTCCCTTGCGAGGGGGGAGCCAGACAGAGCTCCAGGATGGATTGATCTCGGGTAGCAACGCCCGCAGTTCGACGGCACTCTTTGGCCGAGGAAACAAGCCTGTGCCTGGGGCAACAGGGGAATACCATTCCGATAATCCTGCATGCGTTTGTTAGGAGTCAGAAAGCCTCACACGGAGGTGATCAGACCGTGCTCGATATAAATCGGCAGAGACAAGTGTTCTGCGACCGGTTTGGATGTTTGAAGGCAACGATCTATACACGGTACGGTCACTCGGTGACCAGACGATAAAAGGCAGCTGCTTACAGTATGGGGAGCTAAAGATTGCGCTCGGCTGTTTGTCCTTTGGGAGCGATTCTAGGTACGATGCCAACTCTATAGCTTGAGCCTGCGATGTAGCATGTAGGATTGACTGGACAGAAAATTAACTCTCTACTTCTCCGTATCCAGCCAGAGGAGGATCTCTGGCGAGACCTGTTGGGGTCGTCCTATACCATGGTTCTTGTGTGAAATGTTGGTTGTAATACTACAACCCTCTACTGACCAGTTTGAAGTCACCCAGTTAGCTCTAAAGCCTGCAGGGCAATTGCAGGTTCACGGAGGAGTATGAACGGCAAGAGACTTACCATGCCTAGCGATATAAATCGTCTCTATCATGGATATCGACGATTTCGAAACAGTCTCGGATATCGGGTTAATGATGTCCAGCGAACATTCAACATGTCGAAAAAAATTCGCTGACAGCAGGATTTGAACCTACGCGGGCAATGCCCAAGTGATGATGTGCATTCAAATCACTCGCCTTAACGACTCGGCCATATCAGCTTGTTGACAACAGCTCCAAGTTTGGCATATGGCGTGCCCTGTCCGAGAATGAGTGGCTGCTAATCTTGGATGTGGAGGAATCTTTTCAACACGCGAATCAGCACCATCCAAATAATTACTGGCCGTTCCTTTTGTCTTTTTCTCTACTTATTGGCTGCCTGGGAGCAGCACGGGAGATTCATGGATTCACTCATCCCATTCACGACATCGGGATCCCTGGTAGATTGTGTGGACAGTACGTCTGCCGAGTCAACTCCACACCAGCCAACACCCTGAGCCATCTCTATAACTACTTTGCTTCGTTTATGATACTCCGGCTTAGGAAAGATGCTGGTGGTCCTCAGAGACGGTCGAAAGTTGCATGGTGTATTGCGCTCTTACGATCAATTTGGTGAGTTGGGCGAGACATGACTGGTTTCATTTGCTGATTCTCAGCGTTTTGGCAACAGCAAACCTTGTACTTGAAGATACCGTTGAACAGATATACCATGGTAACGCATTTGCGGAGCACTGGCATGGCCTCTTCCTCATTCGAGGGGAGAATGTAGTATTATTGGGCGAAATCGTACGGCTGCTAGTACGCATGTTCCCGTATGGTCTGCTGATTACTTTGTCTACCTAGGACCTTGATCAAGAGGACGATGTCCCGTTACGACAAGTCGATTATCAATTTCTGGATCCATATCACAAAAATGACATTGTCGAGAGGAAAGCCCGCGAGGATTTCAAGGCAAAGGTTTTGTATGAACAGAAGGGGTTCTGTAAAGAAGGAGGCGAGGGAGATGGGTATTGATGGGAGCACGGTTATTGCATTGATCTCCCTTGACAGGTCGCGCATCCTATAGGCGAGAAGAATTGGGACACAATGGATATCACTGCGGAGTGTCCAATGCGGGAACAACAGGGTGTAGTACATTATATGTGGCTACGATAACCTTTTTTTCACCCTTTCTGAAACATGGTCTGTGGAAGGGGATTTCTCAGACCCGTTAAGCTGAACTTCTCGGTGTGGGGCTTCGGACACAGCTTGCAAAGTGCCAGTTGGCTGTGGATAGAGTATGTCTTCAATACATTTACGTATCTCGCGCTCGCGTGTCGTAAGTTTGAGCAGAATCCCTTCTTTCGTCTCTTTGTCAAATGAGACTTCTGCAACACGAAGCTTCTGCCAACTGAAAAGCTGTCAAACAGGTGAACGAGGGACCCGTTGGGGGAGGCTTACCCTGCATGACGCTCGCATTTCTTCTTGCCAGTACACCACCATTCTCCATGCATTGCAGAGACGGCATCAGGCGACATGTCATCGTCCCCCGATTCCACCTTCACGCGTTCCTCTTCATAGCTCTCCAACACCTCCGGACCAAAGTCTGCCCATTCCTCCTCACCAAAGCAGAGTCTCTGATCCCATCCACACTCGGCTACCTTTTCTGCCCTCTCAGAAGCAAGTTCCACTACTTTCTCGCGCCACATCACCATGTCCAATTCACGCTTCATGGACTCGCGCTCCTTGACCACCTCATCGAGGCGTGTGTTTAGGCGAGTAACCTCGCGTTCGGCTCTTCGCTTCGCTGCAGAGTCGAGAGGTTTGCGCTCCGAGTTATTGCCGTCAACGTCCATCGTTCTAGGAGGACTTGCCACGTTCCTCTCGACGCAGGTCGCCACACCTTCTCGTCTTGCGGCGTTCTTGACACTCTCCCACAACAGACCGCGTGCACCGCCCGATCTCTCCCACTGTGCAATGCGTGCTCGCATATACTTGATGCCGCAGTCGTCAGAGCAATATTTTGAGAACGCGCCACGCGACGGCTTGTGACATGCTTCGGGTGACGAAGGATTCTCGTGTTGGAGTCCAAAGAGACATCGCCGTTTCCACGTCGTACGCAGATGTGGATGTTCTGGGGTAATACGTATAAGCTCAACAGTTACTGAGAACATACAAGACCGCAGATACCCACTTTGGATGCATGGGGGACATATAAATTGATCAACGAGATCGATTTCTGGGTCTGGCATGTCAACGCACAATGTGTGGAACCATTCGTCACAACTAAGTCATGGCTCTTGAGTTGTATACGAATCTTTGTGTTCCATTCTGATACTCACCGATCACACGCAATCATCATTCGGTCTTCGTCGTACCGCGTCTTGCATACACAGTAGAGTTTGCCATCCTCTTTGTCGCTCTCGTCTGCCTCTGGTTCTGGGACAACATCATCCACAGCGACTGGGATGACAGAGGTAGAGCGCGACCGTTCATTAACACTTAGCGCGCCTTTGGGGATGCTACCTTTCGAAGAGGTATCCACAACATTTAGTCTACCTTTGGATTTGAGAACAGGTTTAGCTCGTGGTTTGGGAGGCTGTTTTGGTTTAGCAGTAGCCTGGTCGGAGAAAGCAACTTCAGGACTGGTCGGTCGTGTAATGAAATGCGATATACGCACTTTTGACGCTCCGTCCTTTTTTTTTCTGCTTCCAGTAGCTGTACCAGCGGCTAAAGTGGTCTTGGCTTTTTCAACTTTCTTATTGCGCGCTGCTGGAGGGGGAATAGAAGTCCGATCTTTCTCCTCGTCTGTCGTAAGAGGAGGACATTTGGGGGCGGGCTGGAAAGACCGCGCCAATGATGGAATGTCAGTGGCTTCGCTCAAGCCCTGTTCAGCGCCTGCGCCGGTACCCTGACGGACCGTGGTCAACGAAGGTAACCTCGACTCGATTTGCACCTTTGGCATCGCAGCGATGGCACGAACAGGACGGTCTTCGACAAGACTCAAAAGTTCTTCATCAACATCCATCATGGTTTGCTCCAAAACTGGTGGTTCTCGCTCGCAAGTATCCTCTGGCTCGGGAGACCGGCAAGAAGGTGGCTCTGGCTGGATGGGCGGGGAGATCAGTATGCCCTCAGGAGGTGCATTATGCTCGTCTTCAGCGGGTAAGAGTGGGCTCCTACTTGTGCTTTGCGAAACGTTGATGTGGGTTGAATGCGTTGACAATTCAATCGTCCCTGGTTCCTTGGCTAGCACAGGTTGAGCAAGTTCCGAAGATGGCTGGAGAGGAAGTGGATTAGCCATGAGGACGTCGTCTGTGTGCATGACCTCTGGCATCAGCTCTGCTTTGCCTAATAGTGACTCGGTAATGGTCGGGTCGGAGGACATGAGTGGGCCACTGGTGCTCACGTTTACCTGTGTATCGGAACGTTCGGGCTGAAGCTCAGATTGGGTCTCAAAATTCATGAGGTGAAGATCGAGGGGAGGCGCTGTCGCACGTGGAGTGGAAGAGTTCGGGTGCGATGCTTGCGGAAGGTGTGGTTGAGGCTTAGACCGTACGAGTGACTGGGACTGCATTGGAGTCGGTAACAAAGGTGGAGAATTGAGGCGGGTTCCTTCACTTGGTGTTCGAAAGTTAGACGCTAAAAATTCTAGTGTTGGGGCACGAGGTGGTGACAGCTCCTTGCGAGTGGATGACGGAGAGATAGGGACTAAGAAATCGGCGTTGAGCCAGCGCGAATAAAAATGATTTGGAGGGGGTAGCACACCATCTTCCACTACATCCTGCTGCAACTCAATTTCCCGATCGTCCTTGGCTGGTCGCTCGCTATGCCCGCTTTCACTTGCTACCGATCCCGCGGGGCCATATACGATGTCTGGCATGTGTACCGGCAAGACGCGTCGAGATGTCTCACGAGGTGTCGGTTGCTCTTCCCAAACGCGGATTGGGCGGCGCTCAGGGGAAGGTTGTGCAGGAAAGTCAGCCTCTTTCGCAGGCATGCTCATACTTTCGCCGTTGTCCATCGTGGCGCCGGCCAGTGGCGAATGGGAAGGACGTGATCGTACCCGCTCTCGAGGCAGGACTCTCTCTTGACCCTCTACCTGGTGGGAGAGCACCTTTACTTGATGTCTATCATCATTCGGAGAAAATGCCCGCCCCGGGAGAGGAGACAGCTGTGGGGGTTCGTGCCCAATATGTTCCGCGCGCGACTCAGATACAAACCGATCCGTGGACACGCCACGTCGCGGGCTCTGGTAGCTTGACGGGTCGGTTCTTGACAGGTCTCTTATGGTGGATGGGTCATTGGAGAGTACTTTGATACCCCCTGCCATCCTTGGACCATAGCCATACCCCAGAGACATGGCGTCGGCCTCTGCAGATGCGGGTATGAAAGAGGTAGTCTGGATGGGGGAAGAATGGTGTTGCGAACGAAGATGTTGGGGGGAATGGCGGTGGGGAGAATTGTTGCGAGGGGACGAGTGGATAGACAGTTGAGAGGGTTGGAGTGAGTGTAAGAATGGGGACGTGCGTTGGAGAGGGACGGAGGATGGATGAAGAATGGTACGAGTGTCGTTGACGGGGCCAGCCAAGAGAACTGGTGCGGAGCGTGTGGGTTCGATGGGTTGCCGTCGCAGGGTCGGGTAACTGTTGGTTGGGCTAGCCGATTGGTGGTGACGGGTGCTTAGAGACGTGAGTGGACCTGGGACGAGAGGGAACCTGGAATCCGGAGACGGGGAACGAGGGGGTGAGGGAGGGCCGGCATCACGAGCACGTTTGTAGGGTCTGGAATTGTCTTGGAGGGGAGAAGGGAGATCAGAATGGTGGTGGATGGGTGCGGGATAGGAAGAAAGGGAATAAGTGTAGTGCCCGGAAGACCGATCATGATCGTGAACAAGGGATGAGTGGGGACGAACGACTGGATGGTCTCGTTCGGTGAAGCGGTCGCGATCCAAGTGGGCCGCAAGGGGGAGGTCTCTCTCGGATTCTCTGTCTGGTATAGAGGATGCAGAGACGGCGGTGATTCTTCGGCGTTCTTCGGAAGCGACGTGGACGAGCGCGTCGAGGCCGAGGAAGGGGGGACGTGGGTGTGTATGGTCAGCGGGAGAGGCGAGCTGGTGGTGGTGGGATGTGGTTGGGGGATGGGAGGGAGAGGAGGGATAGTAGTTCGGGTGGGGGGCACTGGGGGGAGTGTGGGGTTGTGTGGAGCGGAGGGGGGGCTGATTTGGAGAGTCGGGTGCAGGGAAGGGGGGACGAGAGTCTCTGGAGGGGCTGTTGAGGATGGAGAGGAGCGAGGCGGGGGGAGGGTGGTGGAGGAGGGCATCGATGGTGCGGGGTCTGTCGGTGCGTCGGGGAGCGTGAAGGCCGTCGTCGGGGTCGTGTGGAGGCGGGGACGGGTCGCGTAGGAGGGACGAGATGTCCATTCTTCGTGGGGACATGGGAGTAGCCGAGAAAGATGGAATTCACACAATTCAATTACAGCGTGCATGTACAACGAGACATTGCGATGGGATCCACACGAAAGACCATACAAACGGCCATCCAACGGAGACACCGCACCCAAGTCCCATCCACTTCCCTCTCCAGCCGATCTACGGTCTCAAGGTCCTCGACCGGCCCCGTCCTGCAAGAGGGGGACTGGTCGTCGTCGAGATGCTTTTGGAGGCTGTAAATAGGGAGGAGGGGGTGAGCACGAACGACGACGACGAACAAGGGAAGAGACAGACCTGTCGATGCGGAGTTTGAAACAGCAGGGTGGTTTTGTGGCAAGAACTGTACAGGACAGGGAGGTGGCTGAGTGGGACCCCAGAGAGCGGTGGTACGGGTGGGGCCGTCCAATCTGGTCGTATCTGCCTTGCCATCAGCTCCCTCTCCACCATGTCGGTGGCCACTCGAAACCCGTTTGCCCTCCTCGACGGTCAGTCTTTCCTTCTTCTCCTTCTTCCCATCGCCCCTCATATCACATCCTTCCCCAGAGGACGATACTCGTCCCCCTTCTCCTCCTCCCCCCACCGCACCCACTCCCCCCCAGCAGCCCTCTGCATCTGCAAAGCGTGGCAGGGGTGGCCCCGCCGCGCGTGGCGGTAAATACTACCAGCGTGGTGGCTCACGCCCAAACACTGATCGCGAACCCCCCTCCTCCGAGGATCCCCCTGTCGCCTCAGATGCCAAACAGAGACGGCGTCAGCCTTTTCTCCCTTTCTTCCCCTTCCTCACCTCATCCTCTCCCCACAGCCGATGGCGAACGCAGAGAGGGCCGCGGCAGAGGCCGTGGTGGCAACCGTGGTAGAGGCCGCACCTTTGATAGGCATAGCGCCACCGGGAAGACGTGCGTCTCCTTCCATCCCCTCTCTCCCTTCCTCATCCCCTTTCAGCGACTCCGACAAGAAAATACACAACGGCTGGGGTGGCGATGACGGCAACACTGAGCTCAAGGTAGAAGAAGCCGCAACAGTCGACGCCGCAGCAGAATCAGGCGGCTTGAATGACTGGGCCGCCCCCGCAGATACCTCCACCGGCGACGACTGGGGTGCTCCCGCGGAAGAACCCGTTCCAGAGCAATCCCCCGACGCCGAGAAACCAGAAAGTGCCCGCAGAAGAGACCGAGACCCAGAGGAAGAGGACAACACACTCACTCTCGACCAGTATCTCACCCAGCAGAGAGAAAAAGAGACCGCTCTCCTTCCAAAGCTCGAGACCCGCAAGGCAAACGAAGGCACAGAAGACGCCATCCCAGATGGTGCCGTCCGTTTGGAGAAAGGTGAAGGCGAAACTTACTTCTCCGGAAAGGTAGCTTCTCGTCCGATCCTCCCCATCCCACTCCTAACTCCTCTTTAGACAAAGTCTACTCCAAAGTCACGCACAGAAAAGAAAGAAAAGGTTTTTCTCGAGATCGATGCCCACTTCGAGCGTCCTGCGCGTGGTGGCCGTGGACGTGGCGGTGACAGAGGCGAGGGCAGAGGCCGTGGCAGTCGCGGTCGCGGCGGTAGGGGACGTGGTGCCGCCAATGGTACCGCAACCGTCAACGTCGATGACGAGACCGCCTTCCCTTCTCTCTCGTAGCAAATGCTCCTGACAAACCTTGACGTGTGTTCTCTTGTCCCACTCTTCGGTCGTTGTACAGGTTACGGTTCGGTGTGTCACTCACAACCGACTGCATTCAAACAATGGTGTTCCTTGCTTT
>QFEF01003604.1:0-11708 GCA_003316035.1 Neoboletus subvelutipes | reverse complement strand
AACCATCCAAAGGTTTTCATACCAGACATCAAAGAGGTCACTTGACCTTTGCTCTCCAACTCAACCATTTGCTCTTTCTGGTATCAATTTCCTGTGCTGATCTGGCCTTCTTGTACAGATTACATCCAACAACTATTGCAATGGCTCCTAAGTCTAAGCAACAGAAAACTTCTGTCCCTGCCTCCTTGGCTGCTAACACCAGCAAGGGTGCTGCAAAGCACCTCAAGAAAAAGGGCCCCTCCAGTGGAGGAGTCTGTGACAAGGCAGAGGCCCCAAAGGGTAGCAATATGCTGCCTGCTGGTCAGCCTACACCATATTCCATCCCCTGGGACTCTGCAGAAAACCACTTTTGGGTGGTTTCACATGTAAGTTTTCTATCCACAGTTTCACTTTTATTTACAGCAGTGCTCCTTCACAGTATGTGAACAAGATGGAGTTTACTGGCTTAGATGAAGAGATGGTCAATGATGGTGATTGCACTTGCTTCTGGGAACAGATGGAAATGTTGCTTTGTGATAAGAAAATGCCTATGGCCTACCTGTTCAAGTGCTTGCTGTCTGAGATGAAGGAGGGTGTGGTGGATATTATTTGTGCCTCATTGAAGGTCTTGGCTCCAGGTAAAATGCTATCCATCCAAGTAGGGGTGGAGTATGATGATTTAGTCAACTGCTGGACAAGGAAGAAGGGTGAAAAGATGTTGGAGGACAAGCAGGGCATTCATCTCCACTATCAAGGTGTAGATGCAATATTGCTTGCACCTACAATGTCCATCTGGCCACTCCCCTTGGAACTCTTAGTATCTAATTATGTTAAATCAGTGGAGGCATCTGTAGCATGGGAAGTTAAGTGGGAGAAAGGTTGCCCTTTGAAAGTGGAACTCAACAAGCTGCTTGAGAACCTACATGAAAAGAAAGAGTGGTCTGGAGCCACATTCTTTCAAAAGGGTAAGCTCTCATTTGCCTTGTGAATACTAACTGACTTGGTCCAATGTAGTGTATGACAAGGGTGAGCCTACCACCACCTTCTATTTGAAAGTGTTGGATGTCATCTGTACAAATTGGGTTAATCTTGAGCTGGCAGCAGTGGGAGATGCTGGTAAAGCATCTTGCATATATGTGCTGCAATACACAGTATGCCTTGAGTGGCCCCAAAATGGTCACTTCCATGACCACATTCAGTGTCCTCTTGTGGGCACTTTGAACAAGATCAGGACCCAAGGAGAAATCAAGCCACTGATGTTTGAGGATGAGGGTGTGCTGGTGTGGGTCAATGAGAAGATGAAACTCAACATTTCCAAGGAGGTACACATGTTGTTATGGCTCAATCCGTGCACACGATAACTTTGAACAAGTTATCTTATCTTATCTTATCAGATATGATTAGATTGATTCTAATCTCTATACTGAAGATAGTTTCCTTCAGCTGGCTTGGCCATAAGTGCCACTCATCACATGACCTAGCATCACATGACTTCCTCATCATGTGATTCGATATCACATGACACCCTTTAAGTCTCGTGACTAGTATTACCTGACTCTAAACCCTAGATGTGATGACATCACGATCATCAATCTTATACACCATGATGCAAGACATCTACAACACATGTTGTACTCATGTTAGACACACCCCCGTCCTCATGTTGTTCTTTCTTCATCTCCGTGCTGTGCACTTATTATTATTTAGTCACACACATGCTAGATGCATGTTATTCATTTCTGTTCCTCATGTCTGGCACATGTTTAACTTCTCTTCCATTTCAGAAGCAGTGCTTCTAACACACTCCTTCAGCATGTTTGATACATACTTTATCCTCATGCTCGATGCATGTTTCCCTCATGTATTTAATCACTGTCTCTACATCAGTAGATCCGTAGTACACATGTACACATACATAGAGATGTTATATAAACTCAGAGACTTGACCAGGTTATCCCCAGTCTAGTTCTCTTGGATATTCCCCTTACAACAAGAGTTCCACTCAGTAGAGGTTTCTATACCTCAAAGATCACTTTAAACACCTGAGTCTTGGTCCTTGTCAAACCTCACTCACTCCTCTTCTTCAAATAGTCATAGTATTCAGCTCAGTGTCCCCAAGATGATTATAGTAGTTGTTTGGGTTGTTTCACATGTTAAAGGAGTTGAGGAAGACCCTCACTGAGCAAGTCGAGAAGCTGGAGAAGAAACCCCAGATTTTGGTGCAAGGCAACCAGGGTGGCAACAAAGGTAAGAAGAGGAAGTCATCATTTTCAGGTAAGAGTCAGTCTGTGGCCAAGAAGGCAAAGACTGAGGGAGGTGGCAACAAGGGGAACAGGGGACAGCAGAATGTGGGGGGTAGTAGTAAGGGAAAGGCCAAGGTCAAGGAGTAAAATTGTAGAACTCCTTTCAGACCTGTATGTTATGCTTTGCACTTGCCTCTGTTTAACATTGGACACACTTTCCATTTATCATGTTGTATACTTGTGATTTGCATCAGTTTGTGGAGTCTATGACCCCTTGCAAATGTATTTGATTTGTGCCTTGTTCATGTGCTTTGAAATCCTAAGTCAGGTGAAATTGTGAAGACTTAGACTGAACTACCAGCAAGCTGGCAATTGGGACAATATTGGACAATCACATGTTTTTATCCAATTTGGTTATTGCTTATAATGAATGGGGTTGATGGTGCTAGGACAAGCCCTTCCACCAGTGCAAGGGAGCACTGTGAGCGTGAGCCACTCTGTTTGGGGTTTCCAGATATCAGGCTGGAGAAATGGCTGGATAGCATTGCTGGGGTTCAAGGCCTTGGTGACAATGGAAGACATAGTACTCTGGTACTGGGTTGGTAAATGTGTATTCATACACCATAACAGATGACATTCCAACTTTGACTCCTGTTTCTATGAAGTCACAAGGGCAAGTTGCCCTTCAGGTGGGACCAAGCAGTGGTGGAAATTGTTACACTTATTTGGGGTGAACAGTGTTACAACCGGTGTAACAAACAACACGTATGCAGAAGACTGATGTTACGCTTGGCCTGGATAAGGACGAGTGCAGCCTTGGTCAATCAGAGGTTCAAAGGTTCTTCCTGCAAAGCATAGTTGAGTGCTAGCTTTGTTGAGGTGGACACGACTTGAATGGTCGTGGGTCAAAGGTTCAAAGGTTTCAAGGACAAGAGTCCACTCGAAAGTAGGACCAGGACTTAGAGAGCATTTAATGTGAAAGCAATGAAAGGTATATGATTCAAGGGAGTTCTGGAGGAAACCCAAGGAGGTCAAGCTAAAGTACATCACTGGGTATCTACAGTTTATATATCTGAGCCAAGTAAACAATTGGTAATCAAGGAAGTTGATAGAATATCATAGAAAGGATGAGTCAGTTGAATGATGACATTGAAGAAGGTTCTATCAGAAGAAAACAGGGATGAAACAGTAAGTACTGAGTGGGGCTCAAACAGCAAGGTACAGAGTTCGATGAGCGAATAATAAACATAGAGAGATATTGAAGAAGAAGACAATGGAAAGAGAGAAAAGATGAATTGTAACATTACCCCTGTGTTATGATCAAATCTCCAATGAGATCAGCTAAAAATCCCTATAGGAAGGGCCAGGAGAGCTGGTGATGTTGCCCCAGGCTTCTTTGTTGTAGACATTGTCCAAGTTGTCAATAACTGGGGATGGAGAGTGAGGAGGTGGTACAAAACATACACTCCTGGATGATCCTCAAGAAGAGGATGAGCAGATAGAGGACCTACGAGATCCTGGAGTCAAAGGGGTGTGGTGAGTGTTACGACCAGTAACAAATAACGCGTACGCAGAAGACTGAGGTCTTCACTATGAAACTGGTCTTCCTCTGAAGACGTGGGCGACCCTCTGGTCTGGCAAGCGGATCCTCTGATTGGCGAGTGGTGTGCAACGGTTGTGGCGACTTAACGCGGTGGCGGCTACCTCAGGTGGTATTCCTGTTAGCAGCGAAGAGCGGGCTCCTTCCAGGCACACAAGGAAGAGTCGGCTATGGACAGGTCATGGACAAGACCTGTATCTGGGCGCGGCCTCTGGGCAGTAGGCGGCTGGGTCTCTATTAGCTTGGACGATTGCTAGCAGGTGTCGATCCTCTGATTGAAGACGAAAGTGGTGACACCTCCCTATAGAAGGTTCACAGTTCCTAGATCGAACTCTGATTGACAGATGTTCGAGATCTAGATTGACAAAGGATGAAACACCGGTTTCACGATGCTGGCACAGGCGCTGACAGCGAAGACTTCGAATGCTATGTAAGATTGCATAGATCAAAGTTAGAGTTACATGGGCGGTGATTCTAGCTATTTATACTAAGCCCCTTTAGGGCCGGTTAAAGATAGAATCTCCGCTCTAAAGTATAAAAGGTAATGACGCATCGCGTCGCGTCGGATATAAAAGGTAAGCGGAAAGACACGTCGCGTCGCGTAAGATAAATAAGGAAAGACGCGAGACACGTCGTGTGAGATATAAAAGGAAAGACGTGTTGCATACCAAAAGAAGAAAGACGCACCTAGAAGAAATAACAAATGCAATACTGCGGGCGCAGCTCGACTAATAAAGCTAAAGGAAATGAACTGAGGCCGATGAGTCATGATGATAGGAACACGAGTCATATATGAGAGAATATGACTTAGGAGTAAAAGGTCCACAGTAAGAGAAGAGAGGAGCCCGAGGCGGGATTATGGTTGGAATAAGGAGGAGTCCAGGATGCCTTCCCATACGTCGTGAGGGATGTCAAGGTCTGGGAGGATGTCGTCCCAGAGGGAATCGGGTATCAGCACAGATACAGATAGGTCCGGGGAAGCCGTAGGCAAGAGAAAAATGGTACCCCCTAGGACACTTGTAACAGCGAGTAGAAGATCAAGAGGAAGACGAGGATGATAATGATGTTGTTGTTGAGAAGAGGGACAACAGAGTGGGCAGTGAGATACCTTGTGAGCAGGTCCCCATTCGAGACAGATATGACATTGGTAGAACTGGCAATTTATTTTAAAGTGTCCAAGACTGAAATGACCCAACAACTATCTAAATTGTCTTGGGGACACCAAGCTAAGTCTATAACTATTCGAAGAAGAGGAGTGAGCAAGGTGTGATAAGTACCAAGACTCAAGGTAAAAGTGATGTTTTGAGGACTAGAGCCTCTACTGAGTGGATCTCTTGTTGAAGGGGAAACTCCAAGAGAACTAGACTGGGGTTACCAGTGCTAGGACTTGAGGTTTATATAGCAGAACTATGTATGTACATGTTGTGATCAGATCTACTGATCGTACATACTGATATTAAATACATGAAGGAAACATGTGTCTAAGATGCTATAGAGTCGTGTAAAGCACTGCCTTACAATGGAAGAGAAGTTAAACATGTGCCAGACATGAGGAATAGAAGTGTAGCTTCTATAATGGAAATGAAGCCTGACATGTGTCAAACATGAGGCACGGAAATAAAAGACATGCATCTAGCATGTATGTGACAAATAAGAATATGTGCACAGCACAGAGATGAAAGGAGGAACAACATGAGAATGGGGGTGTGTCTAACACAAGTACAACATGTGTTGTAGATGTCTTGCATTGTGGCATATAAGATTGATGATCATGATGTCATCACATCTAGGGTTTAGAGTCAGGTGATATCAAATCACATGATGGGGAAGTCATGTGACACTAGGTCATGTGATGAGTGATGCTCATGGCCTAACCAGCTGAAGGGAACTATCTTTAGTATAGAGATTAGATGCAATCTAATCATATCTGATAAGATAAGATAAGATAACTTGTTCAAAGTTATCGTGTGCACGGATCGAGCTGTAACAAAGATGATGACACTGATGGCACGTTTCATGGAAGTGGGGGTGGTTTGGGAAAAGTATGGTGTGTCCTTTATTGCCAGTTCAGAAGGCTTCAGTGCAGATGGCATGAGCTTCTTCAGCAGAGGTGAGGGGGGCAGACGATGCAGAGGGTGTAGAAGGGGTGGGGGAATATAACACTTCTAGGTATTGTTCAATGTCATCTAGAAATTTGGTCATCCCTAACTGGTAGAGAATGGAGAGAAGGGAACCCTCAAGCTCCTGATGGATAGACTTAATGATGGCCATCCTGACGACTTCCTTGGCATGGTTGATAGGCCTGGATGAAAACATTGACAGGTGGGCACACTGTAGGTAGGTGGAGTATAGGTTATAGAGGGGGGATCCAATATCAAGATAAGAATTGATCACGTTAAACATATGCGAGTTGGTTAGGTGAAGGCCCATCTGAGTGATGGTGGGAATGTCTGGGAAATTGTCTCTGAGATGATGGGTGTAAAGAGGGATGTCTACAGACATGATTCCAGTGGGGATGTTGGTAAGATGGTCAGTGAGAGGAGTGGGTGTGGGGTGTTCGATGGGGACAGCAGGGCCGGGGGATGAGGTATGAGATGTATCATTGATGGGTAAAGTGGAAATAAAAACAGAAGAGTGAGATGAAATGGAGACAAAGGAATCACAGTATTGTAAGAAGTTTTCTGGGGGAGTGTAGGAGACTGGGGATTCGGAAGGAGTATTACAAGGCATGGCTGCTGGTGGTTGTTGGAGGAAAAGGTTTTAGAGAGAGGGAAAAGCAGAGGGATGACATTTTTTATAGTCAGTAAGGGTGGACTTGGCATGTTTCAAGTTCCATTCAGGGACTCAGGAGTCTTCTTCGGTGGAGTATCCTTTCCAGTGGATTAGGAAGGAGCAGCGAGAAGGGGTTCCTCTGTGGCATAAGATCTTTTCGATTTCATACTCTTTTTTTCCTCCTACAAGGTCAGGTGGTGGTGTGGGGAAGTTCAGGCTATATATGTTGTTTTCGCAATAGAGCAATAAGAGAGAAGCATGAAATATAGAATGGATCTTCCATGTCTTCAGGAGGTGGAGTTGATATGTGATGGGAGACAGGACTTTTGTAATGGTGAAGGGTCCTTCTCTCTTGGGAGCAAACTTCAGGTTGGCAATGGAACGTTTCAGATTCCGTGCTTCAAGCCATACCTTGTCTCCTTTCTTGAAGGGGGTGAAGTGTCGGCAAGTTCAAGAGGCCATAACTTGTCTGGCAAGTTCATGGGAGGTGAGGGTTTCGTCTTGTGTGGCAGTGAGGCATTTGATGTGATCTTTGATCGCAGGAAGAGGGGAGTCAGAGATCACCAAAGGAAGAGTGTGGAGTTCATATCCCATCATGAGATAGAAGGGAGATTGGTTGGTTATGGAATGAGGGTGGTGGTTGTGTGCAAATTCAGCGTGGGAGATGGATTCAAATCATGATGTAGGGTGATTTCCACAGAAGATGCAGAGATAGGTTTCAATTTCTTGGTTAACCCATTCGGTTTCACCATCAGTCTGAGGGTGGAAGGCAGTAGAGAGGGATAGGTCATAGTGAAGGAGTTTGCCAAGTTCTTTGGTGAATGCAGATGCAAATTGTGGTCCTTGATCAGAGATGACTTTGTCAAAGAGTCTGAAGCGGAGGTAAACTTTATGGAAGAGAAGATCAGCAATCCCTTCAGTGGTGATGGTTTTCTTTGTGGGACAAAGAATCACCCCCTTAGTAAGCCCATGGTCTACCACGACCAAAAGGGTATCAAAGCTGGCAGATGAAGGAAGGTCAGTGATGAGATCACAGGAGATCTGTTGGAAAGGTCAAGAAGCGGAGGATTTGATCAGAGTGAGGAGGAGAATGGTGGGGTGAGTGTTGGCTTTGTTCTGTTGACAAGTGGCACAACCTTCCACATATTTCTGAATGTAAGAGGCAAGTCCAGGCCACCAGAATTCAGCAGAGATGAGTTGGCAGGTTTTTAAATAGCTGGGGTGTCCAATGATCTCATGATCGTGGCATCGTTCAAGGATGGAGTGTCAGAGGGATTCATTGGGGGGAATGTAGACATGTCCTTGGTAGGTAAGGATGCCTTCGGTTATCTGCCAATTGGATAGCCAAGAGTGAAAGGCAGAGGGGATGTCTTCCTCCATGGATTGGAGGGCTTGAAGGACAAGGGGGTCATCGGAGGAAGCGGATTGGATCCATTTAGAGAGTGTGGAGTCGATCAGGTTGACAAAAAGGGAAGGTGGGAGGAGGGTGACATTGGTGTTGTTGTTTTCATCAGTGGGGAGGAGGTTGGGTCATCTGGACAAGGCATCAGGTCTGGTGAGGAGTTTGCCAGGGATGTGGATCATTTTGAGATCAAAGTCGGAAAGATCAAGGAGCCACTGTGCTTGTCTGCAGTTCAAGGCTTGGGGTTTGCAGAAGTAGGTGAGGTTTTTGTGGTCTGTAAAGACTTGGACCAGGAAGGAGGATCCATGGAGGTAGTGCCTCCAGGATTTCAGGGCACGGATGACAGTGAGGAGTTCTCTGTCATAGATGTCATAGTTTCATTCCGCAGAAGCAAACAATTGGGAGAGGTAGGAACAGGGATGCCAGTCTCCATTGGCGTTGGTTTGAAGAAGTATAGCCCCAGAAGCATACTTCGAGGTGTCAGTGGCGATAGCAAAGGGGGCAGAGAGGTTCAGGAGGTGGAGGACTGGTTTGGCAAGGAAGAGGGCTTTGAGGTCATCAAAAGCCTTTTGATAGAGGGGGGACCAGTTTCAAGCAAGGTTTTTCTTGGTTAGGTCAATGAGGGGGTGGGTGATGGAGGAGTAGTTGGAAATGAATCACCTGTAGAAATTGGCAAATCCTAGGAAAAAGCAAATGTCTTTCACCTTGGTGGGAGTTGGCCAACTGGTGATTCCATCTAGTTTTACAGGGTCCATAGCAAGCTGTCCAGGTTTGACAATCATGCCGAGGTATTTGACCTTGTCAGTTACAAATTTGCACTTCTGCAGTTTTAAGTGGAGATCTAGTTCCTGTTACAACTGGTGTAACAAATAATGCATACATGGAAGACTGAAGTCCTCACTACCATTTGATCCCCTGATCAAGATGACCTTCTGGTCAAAGGCCCTCTAGCTGGCAATAGTGTATGCAATGGTTGTGGTACCCCTTGGCAAAGCCACAGTACAAATATGAGCAGGCTCCCTCCAGGCACAGAAGGAGGAGTTGGCTATGGAGAGGTTGTGGACAAGGCCTCTGTTACAACTGAAGTAACAAATAACGCATATGTAGAAGACTGAAGTCTTCGCTACCATGGATGATCCTCTGATCAAGATGACCCTCTGGTCAAAGGCCCTCTGGCTGGATGTAATGTGTGTGACAGTTGTGGTACCCCTCAGCAAAGCTGCAGTACAAAAGTGAGCAGGCTCCCTTCTAGCACAGAAGGAGGAGTCAGCTATGGAGAGGTCGTGGACAAGACCTCTATCTCTGGGTGGTAGCCCATGGGCAAGAGCTACAGCCTCAGGCATTGACCAACAACCCATACGAGAGGATCCTCTGATTCACTAGGCAAATGGAGACACCTTCCACAGAAGGTTCTCAGTTCCTTAATTGAGCTTCTGATTGACAGAAGATCGAGATTAAGTGTTTTGGCGATGAGCTTCAAATTCTACATAAGATTGCACAGATCAAAGTTAGAGTTTACATGGGCGTTGATCAAGCTATTTATACTAAGCCCCTTTAGAGCCAGTCTGGAAATAGAGTGGCGCCTGAAATGAGAAAGGTATCATAATGAAAAGGGAGCGAGATCAATTAGACTGTGGGCATAGTCATATAAATCCTGAGATGAAAAGAACTGCAGGCATAGTTGTAAAGGTACTGGAATGGAAAGCATATGAAATGAAGTGAGACCAAAATGAAAGCTAGTGAAATGTAGTTCAAATGTGGTTAAAGGAATACAAGTCAAATGTGAGAGAATTTGACTTAGGAGTTATTAAAGTCTGAAAAAGAAAGAGACCATGTGGGAATACAGGAACAGCCACCAACCTAGTCTTGGAAGAGTGAAGAGTGGAATATCTCATCCCACAGGGCTTGGAAAATGTTGAGGTCTGGAAGGATGTCATCTCAGAGGTCATCTGGGAGAGGAGCTGCCATGGAGAAATCCAGGAAACTAAGTGGGGAGAGAAAAATGGGTGCGTCTGTTATTCTTGTAACAGCCTCTATCTCAGAATGGTAGCTCATGGATGAGAGCTATGATGATGAGCTCATGGGCAGGAGCTTGGACAAGGGATCCTCTGATCCATAGACAAGTGGAGACACCTTTCTACTGAAGGTTCTCAGTGCCTTGATCAAACTTCTGATTGACAGAAGATCGAGATCAAGTGTTTCAGTGATGAGCTTTGAATTCCACATAAAATTGCATAGATCAAAGTTAAGGTTACATGGGCAGTGATTGAGCTATTTATACTAAACCCCTTTAGGGCCAGTCTCGAAATAGAATTGCCGACTGAAATAGAAAGGTACCATAATGAAAGGGGGCAAGATCAAATAGACTGCGGGCACAGTCATATTGATACCGAAATGAAAGCATATGAGATGAATAGATATCGAAGATTGAGAATGGTTAAAGAAACACAAGTCAAATATGAGAGAATTTGACTTAGAAGTTTAGAAGTCTGAAATGGTATGGGCAGAAAGAAGAAAGGGGGATGAAGGAAGGAAGAGGCCGTGTAGCGAATATGGAGAGAAGTCCAACTAGTCCTGGAAGAGAATGGGGTGGAATACCTTGTCCCATAAGGCTTGCAGGATATCGAGGTCGGGGAGGATGTCATCCCAGAGGTCTAGGAGGATTTAGAAGGTCCGCAGTAAGAAATGAATGAAGTATGAGAAGCGGCTAGTCCTCGAAGAGAACCGAGTGAAAGATGTCGTCCCATATCTCTTGAGGAATGTCCAGGTCCAGGAGGATGTCTTCCCAGAGGGAATCTGGTATCAGAGCAGATACCAATAAGTCTGGTGAACTCATGGTGTTACAAACGTCCTAGGGGGTACCATTTTTCTCTCTCCCATGAGTTCACCAGACTTGTCAGTATCCACTCCAATACCCGAGTGTCTCTGGGAAGACATCCTACCAGACCTGGACATCCCACAGGAGGTATGGGAGGAATACTTCCACTCTGCGCTCTTCGAGGACTAGGCTCCTCTTGGACCCATTTCATTTCTACTGCAGACCTTCCTAAACTCCTAAGTCATATTCTCTCATATATGACTCGTGTTCCTATTCATCCTGACTCATTATGGCCTCAGTTCATTTCGCTTATTTCATCTCTCCAGATTAGTCAAGCTGCACCTGCAGTATCACATTTCATATTTAACCAAGACATGTCTTTCTTCTTTTGGTATGCGATGTATCTTTCTTTTTATATCTCATGCAACGTGATGTGCGTCTCTCTTCTTTTATCCTATGCAATGCAACACGTCTTTTCATTTAACCTTTGGTATCATACACGACGCAACACGTCATTTCCTCTTATACTTTAGAGTGGAGATTCTATCTTTAGCCAGCCCTAAAGGGGTTTAGTATAAATAGCTAGAATCACCACCCATGTAACTTTAACTTTGATCTACGCAATCTTACGTGGATTTCAAAGTCTTCACTGTCAGCGCCTGTGCCAGCGTCGTGAAACCAATGTTTCATCCAATGTCAATCTTGATCTCAAACGTCTGTCAATCAGAGTTCAATCAAGGCACTGTGAACCTTCTATAGGGAGGTGTCACCACTTTGTTCCTGATCAGAGGATCAGTCTGCTAGCCATTGCCCAATGCTAGCCGTGTCCAGCCACCTATTGCCCAGAGGCCATGCCCAGATACAGGCCTTGCCCATGACCTGTCCATAGCCGAC
>QFEF01003548.1:0-23318 GCA_003316035.1 Neoboletus subvelutipes | reverse complement strand
AAAGCCGCCAAGGGCACAGCGCGTCTCAAGGCGCGTCTGATCATCGCTATCCAATTTCATCATATTCAACCACTGTGTGACCAATAGACATCCATGGCCCAATCTGCGTTCAAGTCCCGCGCCGTCCCTCTCCACGCGAGTATCACCACAACCGCCCCCGTCCCCGCTCCCGAGGGCCAGGAACCTGCACCGGCAGATCCTGGGTTCTTGGCAAGCACGACCCTCGTCCCGAGCACCTTTTCAACGGGAAGCTTTGGGTGGAAAGGACACAAACGCATGGTGGTGGAGTTGCCCAAGGCCGAAGGGGAAGGAGAGGGGGAGAAGGTCCATGTCACGTTGACGTACGTGCTCCACTTGCCTCATGCCGTTGCGGTTTGGATGCCAACGAGCCGCTGCAGGATCAATGCCACTGTTATTGGCAGCAAGGATGTGAAAGAGGGAGAAGAACTTGAAGGCGAAAAGGAAGGCACAGGAGAGCATGCTGCTGAAGAGGCGTCCGGCGAACCGGTTGAACCCAAGCAGGGGGGATCCCCGGAGGCTGAGGCAAAAGAAAGCAAGGATGACCCGCCAGCTGGTGAAGAACAGGCTGAAGAAAATGCTTCGTAATTATTTTGATCTGTAAATCTTCTTGGTTTGTATGTGCTAGCACTCTAGGCAAGATGGTATCGTTTCGTCTAAGCCAAAGTAAGGCTCTGACCGCATGAATACATCGTCGTGTCCTTCGACGTCGAGCCTCTATATCCAAGTCATGGAAACACCACTGGATAGTAGTTACATAACAACTTTTCGTCCTCTAAAATATTTGTCTTCAACCAAGACCCCCAAACCAGATGCCTCCACGGCCCGGACAGCGCCAATCTCAGAAACTTGGGCTCATATTGTTCCAGACATATCTTCGACGAGACGTACAGTCGATCGCTGACCTGGTTACGGCAAGTAACGGGAATATACTCAGGGTTGGTTACATACAAGAAGGTGGGAACCGAATTGGAGGTACATAGTCTTCGATACCCACCGCTTGGAGGAGCTTCAAGTTGAACCGTGGTTGCCCGTTTACGTGGGGGAACAAGAGGAGACTTGTGAGTCAAATGTATGCCATTCGTCACGAACTAACCTATTTTCCACTGAAAGCATGTCTCTTGATATCAAGCCGCTTCCACCCGCGGAGAAGGGCGAGCTACCTTTCACTGCAGCTCCGAGTGTCAAGCGTCATCATGGTTTGGCACCACTTGGTTGGCTCGGTTCATCCTTGATCACCGTGATAAAATACTCTATCCCAACAATCTACTTCGTATACCTTCTCTCTCGTCACTTTGCGTTCACCGCTCCGCGTGCACCGAATTTAGGCGTGAAGTATCCTTCGACTTCACCCTTGAGTGGATATTACGATGATCCCGCTTCCGAATTCAAGGACGACATCTTCCCCCTGCGGCCACAGGACACTTGGGACATCTCCACCGACTTCCCTTACCCGCGCACCCTCGCGTATGACGTCGAGGAAGGTACCTGGCTTCGCCTCGATGCCCACCCATTATCTGGCGATATTGTATTCGATATGGCCGGCGATATCTACTGTCTTCCGGCGTATTCTTATTCCAAGGAAAACTTGACGAGCGGGATAAAAACTATGGCCATTCCGGTGCTCACAGGGGTACCCCACGACGCCGACCCCAGTTTCTCTCCTGATGGCGATCGTCTAGCATTCAGAAGCGACGCGGGGCTCGGGGTTGACAATATCTGGGTTATGCCGTGGGCTGCTGGTGGCTGCTCCGAAATGGACGTTCGATCATCCTCCGCGATGACTGCGGAGGCAATCGCCCAAAGGGACTATGACGCTAGGTTACTTGCGCAGGGCGCTAGAGAGACGGAAGAACGGAAACTGAGACGACTCTCGCAAGAGGGTAGATTGGCAGGTCTGTGCCCGGATAATTATAACATGAATGGATCTAACCTGTCTTGCGATGTGTAGCTGTGCGCGTCACTAATGAGACCTATAATTGGGTCTCCGACGCACGTTGGCATCCTTCGGGCACCAAAATCATTGCTACGAAATGGTACTTCTCCCAGCGCTCCTTGGGTGCGGGCGAAGGATGGGAATATGAAGTCCCAAGCCTCCATGATCGTAAACAGCGCCGAGTGGAAGTAAACTCGGGCAGGCGTCTCGTTTCCAGAGTGTTGCCATTAGGGTGGACCAAGGCTGACTACGTCGAGCAGCAGATCGGTCATGAGCAGTTTTCCTGGTTAGGAAATGATACGCTTGTATATTCAGGAAACGTCAGGGATATCGAGGGTGATTTCGAGTACTCCAAAGGTATTGTAGCCACCTATAGTTTTCGTCGATTTTGATTTTGATTCATTGCGGCAGATGTTCACCAGGGTATTTATTCAATCTTCGCACGAAACTTGACGGTTGGGGAGGAAGAGGTTCTCGTTGATACATCTCCCGGAGGTGCTAGCAGCCCTACGTTGTCTCGTGATGGGCGTACCCTCGCTTTCGTCCGTCGCGTTCGCGACAAAGAAGCACTCGTGCTCAAGTATGTTTTGTGCACACATAGACTCTAAGCCCTTGTCTCATTCATGCCACAGGGATTTACAAACGGGGACGCTCCGCAATATCTGGCACGGACTGACCTACGATCTTTCTACTATCTATGCCCCAATGGGCACTTATCCCTCTTTTGCGTTTGATCCCTCCGATGAGGCCATTCTTATCTGGGCCACTGGTCAGATTTACCACATTCCACTTGCCTTGAATGCACTTGGGGAACGTGTATTAGGTGGCACACCTCAACCTGTCGGTTTTCGCGCCCATATCGAGATCAAGCTTGCGGAGACTCTGAAGGCAATTACAGACGTCAGAGAGCTCGAGAAGGGTGAACAACGTCTTCATGCGTTTACCCAGCTCGCCCTCGATGAGACTGGGACGCGTGCGGTGTTCCAGGCTGCTGGTGTCACATACGTTCAGGTGTTGGGATCGACATCCACAGCACAACGCGTACCTGTTGCACATGCAGGAGCGGCATATTACTCACCCTCTTTCGTTGGGGGGAATAACGACTTGATCATTCACGGACGATGGTCGGATACGTATTTCTCTTCCTTCGAGATTGCCGATCTGGGTACCGGCAACGTATACGAGTTGACTGGTCTTCCAATGGGGCGATACTTTAACCCCGTGATCTCCGGTAGAGAGGGGGCGGTTCGCACAATTGCTTTTGTCAAAACGAGTGGTGACCTCCTCACTGGCAATGTTGTCGCCACCGCCCAACCTGGTCTTTGGATTGGCGAGGTCTCTCTACCCACAGAGGCCACGTCATCCCATTCGATTGCTGTGACGAATGTGCGAAAAATTCGCACTACCATCAGTTCCTCCGACGATGCGTTGAAACTTAACTTTATCTCCTCTGACAAACTTCTCGTCCACCAATCGGATCGTGTTTTCGCTGTGGATCTCTCTCGCGGTGCTGACGAATGGGGACGCTATGCGGAAGAGACCCTTGCGAATGGTCACTCGACAGACGAGCTGGTGTTTTCGAACACTACCCATGGTGCAGCCTTCGTGAACTTCCAGCAAGTCTACTATGCCCCCGAAGTGACCTCTTCGACAGACCTGTGGAGTAAGCCAGGCAAGGCACCAGCAGGATTAGCAAGGATTAGCAAGGATGGTGGGCATGATCTGGTTGTGAGCGGTGATGGGAGTGTTGTTGGGTGGTTTCTCGGTAAGACTTACGATTCGATCCTTTTGCCGCATTCCTCACTCTATAACGACTAGGACCCTTCCTGCATACTTTCCCCATTTCTCGACTTCCTCAGTGCTCACAGGCTATTAAGGCAGACACCCAGACGTTTGGAGTTGGCTGTGTGACTCGTTTGCTGGACGTCACCGAAGTGGACGTGCGATACGAATCGGAGGTCATGAGACTCCGTCGTGAAGCTCGCGCATTTTCCGGTGTGGATATTGTTGCATTTGTGAATGCTACAATTCTTACCATGGAGCATGGTGATGTTCACCGTGACTTGATCAGCGGCGGGACGGTTATCCTCCGAGATGGCTTCATTGATACAGTGGGCAAGGACGGTGAAGTAGCTGTTCCAGCTGGAGCTTTGATCATACAGACCGATGGTGGTGAGTGACGCAACCCGATTATGAGGAACTCAGATGTTAAATTCTACTAGGATACATTGTCCCGGGATTCATTGACGCACATGCCCATTGGAGTGGGACGAGCGTCAAATACCCCGCCACTTCTTGGGAGATGGAAACCTTCCTTGCCTACGGAGTCACGACGATGCACAAGTACGTTGATTAGTTGAAGACGTTCGTAGTGCTCCCCTAAATACCTTCTCCTTTCAGCCCAAGCTTGCATAACTCACTTGGCTTCGTTGAACGTGCTCGCGTTGAGAGTGGTCTCATGATCGGCCCTAGGATTTTCCACACAGGTCAAATTATCTATGGCGCATCTGATTACTCTTACCATCTCGATATTGCAACCACCCAAGAAGCAAAAGAAGCCCTCACTCGTATCAAAGCCGAAGGTGGACCAGCGAGCTGGTCTTACAAGAACTACAACCTGCCAGCGAGGGCGTCTAGGCAACGTTTGTTGCTGCAAGCGAGGAAGATGAATATGGCTTGTGTACCTGAGGGTGTGAGTAGCTATCCTACGCACTCAAACGATGTGACTGATACATCAAAATGTTAGGGCATGAATTCCGATTGGGACCAAACATACATTGTAGATGGTAAGTGGATTTTCGAGCCGTAAGATATGGTTCTGACGTACTGCAACCAGGAATGACGACTGTCGAGCATAACATTCCCGTGTCAGTACTCTACGACGACCTCCTCACGCTCTATTCACTAAGTGGAACTGGATCAACGCCGACGCATATCGTTGACTATGGAGGATCGTTTGGAGAACAGTTGCTCTGGGCGACCGCAGATATCCCCAATGATCCAAAGTATGTACTATTGCAGCGTTGTCGCATGGACGCACCTGAATACAATACGCTATGTAGACTCAGACGCTTTACGAGGCACGACATCCTAGAAGGTTTGTCCGAGTCCACGAGCCGGCCAGCAAACTGTTTGTTGTCTTCAAATGTTTGCTAATGCCAGGGCTAACATGCCGCCTTGTTAGCATTCGCACTTTTCAACGTCTCTTCGTCGGTCGCCAAGATGGTTCATCGCGGACTGTCTGCTCACATTGGAGCACATGGGGAGCCCCCGCTAGGTCTTATGTATCATCAAGAAATGGCATTTGCCAAGGCCGGAGGGCTGAGTAATTACGAGGTCAAAACCACCTTTTTTTTTTCACACCCTTGTGCTTATCTGTTATCTAGGTCGTCCGTGCTGCAACTTCTGACGCAGCAACGACTTTTGGTCTCCAAGAGTCCCTCGGCACAGTATCCGTAGGCAAACTTGCTGACCTCGTTGTTTTCCCTGGGGGGTTTGATTTGATTGATGACGACATCCGCCAGACAAGGGAGATCAGGTTTGTCGTGCGGGGCGGAAGGGTATGGGCGGCCAAGACCATGACGGAAGTATGGCCGGTGAAGGGAAGGCGACAGACCCTACCTCCATTCAATGCCGAGTAGTCTACTTTGTATTGTTCCCATTTTAGTAGAAATTAAGCTCTACATATCAAACTCGAATTCTGAATCTGAATCATCCTTTCTTGGTGGTCCACGGATGTTCTTTGGAGCTCGTGCATTCGTCCTAGTCGCTGCAGATCGCATACGAGAAGATGGGTCGTCGTCCTCTTCTTCATCGGAACTATCATTCCGATCCTGACCACTTTCTCCAGTTTGGAAAGGACGTTCGTGGGGGTCGATAACTCCACACAACATTAGGATCGCCTCGAGCTCTTCTCAAATGGGTGAATAGTGCAGGGGTATTGGAAAAGCTAGCGTACCTTCAAGACACCTTTCGCGATCAGCACCCCAAGCTACGAGCTGATTACTGATTTCCCCTTTCCGATAAATGATAAGCATTGGTATGCGGCTGTCGGGTAGATCTGCTATGCATTTGTTGCCGACGATAGACACGAATTTGGTTCGTGGATATCGCGCAGCTAAATCTCGGACGTGACCGGATGTACGATCACTTGGTGGAATACTACGATACAGTTAAGATTAGCCCAGTATGCGACAGAGCGCTTGAGAGGATTGCTCACCCATCTTTGTAAAGAAAACATATCACCCCTGTGCCCTTCTCGTCTTCATCGTCCTCCTCGTTAATCTTGCTTGCCTCCGTGACCTCCCTCGTGTAATCTTCTCTGCCGATCGGATATACCCTCCCAAAGCGGGCACGCTTCACTGCCTTCTGTTCCTCGGCCAGCCGCTGGCGTCGGAATGTGTCTACTGTTCGCTGCAGGTCATCATCTGCGACGTCCTCTCCTAGCTCACGTAGCTCGTCCGCAGTGAGATCCGCCAGGGCCTCATGGAGTGTCGGGGATGGAGGGGGTGACGGAGTGCGCGGAGATGTTTCTCGGGGTGGGAGGATGCCATGCTTGCGCAGGGCATCGTTGCTGTGAGCGGTGAGTGTGTATGGGGGTCGAGGAGGAAAGGGAATCTAGTGCTCACAATTCGGTGTCTTCGTTTGGGTTGACTGCCATGACTTGCCAGTGAACGTGCGGCGCGCCCACAGTGAATCAGTGGCTGAGGCGGTGAATGGCTGTATTAGGAAGGCTGTATTCAGGATCTTGACTTCCGCGACGCGGACTTGAATGACTGCAGTTGGAAAATTCTTCTGCTCTGCCAGCTCTCTGAGAGATGTACTGATTTCAAGCACATCTCCGTCTGATACCACAGCAGGAGCCTCCGATACATCGTTTGCTTAATGACAGTGACGACCATCGGCACGACAACTGCAACGACCACACAGGGTCATACCGTCACTGTCAATGAAACCATTCTCCCGCGCAAATACCAGGAGGAAATATTTCGGCGTGCGCAGGAGCACAACATCATCGCTGCCCTCGACACGGGGAGTGGAAAAACCCTAATCAGCATCCTTCTCATCAAATGGGTCGTTTTACAGCCGAATGCCATCGGCAAAGTCGTCGTATTTCTCGTCCCAAAGGTTGCCCTCGTGGAACAACAGGCAGAATTTATTGTTTCTCAAACACCTTTGAGGGTGCGAAAGTTTCACGGAAGTCTGGATTTGGAGCTCTCAGATAGGGCAAATTGGAAGAGCTCGTTTGAGAGAGCGGACGTCGTTGTTATGACGGGTGAGGTCACATCAATCACTGGGCGTCAAGATGTTGTTTCTCATCGATGCTTGTAGCTCAGATATTCCTCAATGTCCTCACACATTCACATTGGAGCATTGACAAAGTATGTATACTTCTCAATTCTTGTCGACGTTCTGCTAACCCGTCGATCTAGGTTTCGTTGATCATCTTTGACGAGTGTCATCACACGCGCAAAAACCATGCTTACAATGGCATAATGCGCGAATACTTTCAAGCTCATCCCGCCGAGCGCCCAAAGGTATTTGGCATGACGGCGTCGCCTATCTGGAATCCCAAGGACGCGGAAGGATCTTTGTTGACTTTAGAGAAGAATCTGGATGCCACTGTCATCGCCGTGCGTGAACATGTATCCGAATTGCTTGAAAGCTCCCCGAGGCCTGCAGAAGTGCGTATTTTTATTACTTCCTGCCCACCACTGTAACGGATGCTTATATACTCGCTACAGTTGATTAAAGAATACTTCCCTCCCCCTGATAACTATCTCTATCTAAACCCCAGTCTTTGGGATACTCTGTCACTCTTCCAATCCGACAATGTTGACATATCATGGGACAAATTACATATGAAGTACCATGTCACTCGGAACAGCCTCGGTCCCTACTCCGCAGACCTCTTTATATATCATGAGGTCCGTACACGAATCAACCAACTTCTGCTAGAGTTCGATACTCCCGACGATTGCATTGTCAATCCCTTCGATGTCCGAGAAGATGGTATGGATATCGATGATCCTCCCACGTATCGAAGCACACCATCGATCCCTGTTGCCATTGAGCAAGTTGACTCCATCCTTTCTGATTTCAAGCCATTTTTTGAAGACTCTTCCATTTCACCACCTGCCGTGCCAATCCCTGTCCCGCTTGCCTGGTGTACTCCGAAAATAAAGGCTCTAACTGAGGTCCTTCTTGCATACCACACGCCAACATTCCACGGCATTGTCTTTGTAGAGCAACGTCAGGTTGCTGCTTGCCTTGCCAAAGTACTCTCCAAGATTCCTGAACTGAGGGGTCGCATTCGGTGCGCAGAGCTTGTCGGGCACGGCGGTGGGCATGGCACACGGAACAAGGGAAGCTCCAGTGCGAGTGCAACGTCAGGGGTGAACGTGAAGGGCATGGGGTTGGCAAGGCAACAAGATACAGTTAGGTCGTTCCGGAAATCGTATGAGGAAGGCGGTCTGAATCTGCGTATGTTTCTTCTTCGTGTGCTTTCGTACCACATCACTGATCCTCCCTGTTCAGTGGTTGCCACCTCTGTCGCTGAAGAAGGCTTGGACTTTCCGGTATGAAATATCGCGTATTCTGCCTTTTGGCGAGACTTTAATACCCGCGTCGATAGGCCTGTGACCTCGTTATACGCTTTGATCCGCTCCATCATATGGTTGGATACGTCCAGTCCAGGGGACGAGCCCGAACTAAAACCTCTACCTTCGTTATCATGGCACAAGTGGGCCATACGTCGCATCTTGACCGTTACAAGACTTTCCAAGAAATCGAGCCCGAACTCAAGAAAGTTTATCAAGCTCGGGAAAACCCCACTCGTCCTACTTCACCAGAATCGTCATCAGACTCTGAGGAGGGTGAGTTGGACGAAGACGATCCCGAAGATCTTGCCGCGCGTGAACGATACATCGTTCCATCCACTGGGGCAGTGCTCACCTATGGCTCTGCCATCGGGCTGATCAACTATCTGTGTTCCCTAATTCCACACGACGTCTACACTCCTCCCCCGATGCCAAAGTATAGCGGCGACTACGCCTCTATTTTAGAACTTCCATCAAGCCTCCCCCTCCCGGTCGATCGCCTCATATATCGAGGGCCTACGCGGAATTCAAAGCGCGAAGCAAAACGGGCAGTTGCATTCATGGCTGTTAAAGCTCTTCACAAACTTGACGTCTTCGATGATTACCTTCTTCCCTCGACGGGCTCCAAGGGGAAGAGTGAATATGATGCTGATGGTCGCAAGCTTCCTGATACCTCTGAAGTTCCGGATATCATGGATGTTGTTGTACAAGACCCGTGGACGCTGGGTCCAAGACTGCGAATTCATGTCATCTCAATCGATGGAGAGGACTCTGCCGGGCTCGTCACTGGCACTGAGTTACCGGCACTTGAACTCTCCAGCGAAGGTTGCACCATAACCATGCGCTGTACGGATGAACTTGTTTTTCACCCCGAAGAGGAGTGGGAAACCCTCCACATGCTTGAAGAATACACCAAGATGGGCATCTGGTTCTGTATCTCCGGACGTCCAATCCCGCTGCCTATCACATGCTTCCTCGTTCCCCTCACGCAGCATAATTGCATCGATTTCGAGGCGGTGAAACGCGTCATTGACGAGCCATTCGGCACATATAACTGGAAAGGAATCTCCGAGAAGGACTTCGATATAAAAATGGTTATGAATTGTAATCTCTATGGCCGTGCTCAGATTCTTCACAACATAAGATACGATCTCACCTCGTTGTCTGTACCACCCCCGGGCTCACGCGAAGCTCCGTGTGCGACGTACCAAGAACACTTCGTGCAAAAATGGACTAGAAAGAACCGCGAAGCTTTCGTCCCGACTGATTGTCCGCTTATTGAGATCCATAGTCTTCCTCGCGCTCCCTCTGGGCTTTATCGTCCAGCATCCAGACACCAAAATATTGACAAATACAAACGCTACACCGCACCCGTCGGGTCAATCGTCCCGCAGGGTGCGTGCAGGGTCGTCCACTTTCCCCGGCCCGTCTACCGCGCTTTCCTATTCCTTCCTCGGATTTGTAGGCGAGCAACAGATCTTTATCGGGCGAGGGAAGAGCGTCTACAGCTTGGATTACCTCCAATCGCTGATGACCTTCTTATCGAGGGATCTACTCTCCCCACCACAAATGCGACGTGGAATAACCAACGTTTGGAGACATTAGGAGACTCTGTACTCAAGCTCACGTGCACAGTCCACATCATGAACAAGTTTCCCCATCGGCATGAGGGACAGCTTTCTCAACTCCGTCAGAGCAGTATTTCGAATCGCACTTTGTTGGCGCGTGCCAAAGAGATTGGCCTCGAGCGGTTTCTCACGTCCGAGGCTCAAAGTCTACATGCATGGAGGTATACAATACCTGAGGGATCGGATGTGGTAGATTGCCTAACGCAAGCAAACCACACGGTACGCAGAGAGTATCCCCGTCGAAGCTTGCAGGATTGTATGGAGGCAACTCTTGGAGCAGCATTCCTGACTGGGGGCATTGATATGGCATTGCGGACTGGTGACACGTTGGGCTTATCGATGGGAGGTGCTCTCCCGTGGTCGCTGCGCTACTCTCGACCCCCAGAGCCGTCCCTTATACCGCCAGTATTTGCGGAGCTGCAAGCTTTGATGGGGTACGAATTCCATCGTGGCGAGTTACTTGTTGAGGCGATCACACACCCATCGTTTACTACGTCGGCGGGATCATCATATCAGCGTCTGGAATTCCTCGGTGATGGTAAGGTTGACCTTTCCGGAATAGCCCGTTTCGATACTCACGTGGAATTTAGCTGTGATTGATCTAGTCATAATGCGCCATCTTTTCCGAAGGTTTCCAGATGCCACATCTGGTCAACTCTCTGCCGCTCGCTCCCGTGCTGTCTGCGGACCCACTCTCGCATCCGTTGCTGTCAACCGTCTTGGGCTACACAAGTATTTGCTCATTAACAATGTCGAGCTTAGCACCGCCATTGCTCGGCACGTGCCCCTCCTCGAGACTCTTACGCCTGAAGATGCAATCCTTAAGGGATGGAAATACGATCCTCCAAAGGCACTGAGTGACGTGCTGGAGAGCCTTGTGGGCGCGGTACTTGTGGACAGTGCATACGATTTCGAGAAGACTGCTTCAGTTGTTGAAGTGGCGATGAGTGATGTGTTGGATACGCTGACCACCAACCTTCCGAGAGATCCGGTGTCAGAATTGATGGTTTGGGCTGCAACAGAGGGCTGCAAGAGGATCGCGTTTCAGCAAGTACCTCATAGCCGTCCTTTGACGCGAGCTGACGGTTATTTTCTCTTTCCTTCTAGAAAAAGTCAGAGTAATGCAGAACTCCGACGAAACGATAGCGTTTCGGTCATTGCTCATGATCTCGTCGTCGCGGGCCCTATTACAGCAAGCAATCTTTCATTGTCGAAAGGGCTTGCCGCTGAACGGGCACGTGCTATCTTGGGTGATCCAAACCACGAAATGAACCTTGTCCGACTGTGTGATTGCCGGAGGGCAGCCGAGGAGCGGATGCACATATGCTCCGAACCTCCAGTTGACCAGGCAAGCCAAAAGGCTACGGACGAGACTGAGGAAGGCTTCGCATCTATCGCAAAACAGAGGCTAGCTGAAGATTACATTCCCCCCGTCGATACCGTAGAGGAAGTGGAGGACGAGCCCGACGATGAGATGGTTTCGACCAGAGTTTGAGACGGGTACCATCCGTTTTGGAGGTGGGCTATCCAGGATTCTTGGGATGAACTGCTGGCGATCCTTTGCTACATTGCGAATGGTTGTTAGCGGTTGTTTCCACGTTTCTTGCACCTCTTCCTTTCCGTCACTGCCTCAACGTGTATTCCCTTGAACTCATCACCGTGCATGCACTTCAAGATTTGACCACCGACCCAAATATTGAATTCCCCCCATGTAGATACAACCAACCGATGTATCGACCTGGATAACTCTGCAACATTTGTCTGTATACACTACCCTTGCAAATACATGGATCCATTTGTTTACCTTGCCCAGAGTGGTGACTCGACTTGTCCGATTGCCAAACAAAGTCAAACAGATTCACTGTTTGTGCTGCAGCTCACAACACTACATTGAAGTCGTGCTCATTCTTTAGAACTTATTTGTACTCACCTCCTGGCGTGATACACGACCATGGGAGACGAGTATCCTTCGTTGTTCCGTATGGTTCAACTATTGAATGTATTTTCCGATACTAACAGAGCAATTTAGGCTCGGAACAGATGAGCTTGGTGCAACTCTTCATACCAACCGAAGTAGCTCACGATACAGTTGCTGAGCTTGGAGAGCTTGGGGACGTCCAGTTCAAAGATGTTCGTGTCATAATGAACCTCCTTTGATACCCGTTCACGAACCCTTTCGTTAGTTGAACCCATCCGTCAATCCATTCCAGCGCTCCTTCGTCGGCGAAATCAGGAGATTCGAGGACATGGCCCGTCGTGTCCGTTTCTTTGTTTCTCAGATCGAGAAGGAAAAGGGCGTAGTTCCGATCCGTCCGCTTTACGACTCAGCACCTCTTGTTACTGTGGGACCGAGCGCAGCACACAACATCGACGAGCTCGACGTCACTCTAACAGAGCACGAGACCAGGCTTTCGCAGATGAACGAGAGTTACAAGCTTCTCAGCGAGCGTACCAAAGAGCTTATTGAGGCACGCCATGTCTTGAGGGAGACGGCGGGCTTTTTCAACAAGGCAAGTCAAGTGGATGGCAGCCTGCATTATACTCACTCGTCATAAAGGCCGAAACGCAGCAGACAGATATCAGGACCTCCTTCGATGATAGTTCAGCCCCTCTTCTCCAGCATGATGATCGCGAAAACCAGTATTCGTCGACGGTTCAGTTCGATTTGGAGTAGGTTCATTTCTTCTTCGCATGTTTTTGTTTTCGAAATTCTGCTCCAGGTTCGTTGCAGGGACAATCGATAGAGCCCGTATCCCAACATTCGAGCGCGTGCTTTGGCGTGTGTTGAGGGGCAACCTTTATATGAATCACACTGACATCGCGGAACCGTTTGTTGATCCTGCGACTGGCTCTGAGACACGCAAAAACGTGTTCATTATTTTTGCGCATGGTGACGCGTTACTCGCGAAGATTCGCAAGGTCGCCGAATCGATGGGTGCTACTTTGTATCCCATCGACGCTAATGCTGACAAGCGTTCCGACTCACTTCGTGAGGTTACCGCTCGTCTAGAGGACCTTCAGACTATCCTCTACAACACCGGGGCCAATAGGCGCATCGAGCTTGTGACAATCGGGGAGAATCTCGCGCGATGGCAAGATGTTGTCCGGAAAGAGAAAGTGATCTACGAGACAATGAATCTCTTCAACTACGACGTGCGGAGGAAGACTTTGGTAGCTGAAGGATGGTGTCCAACAAGAGATATTGCCAGGATACAAGTTGCCCTTGGACATGCTACGGTATGTAGCTTCCTCATCCTGTGGCAGCCAGTTAACTCGCTTTTCAGGAGGAATCTGGGACTGGCGTTGTGCCAATCTTATATGAGCTCCGCACCAACAAGACGCCACCCACCTTTAACAGGACAAACAAATTCACGGAAGGGTTCCAGAGTATCATGGACAGTTATGGAATCGCGACTTATCAAGAAGTTAATCCTGGCCTGTTTGCCATCATCACCTTCCCCTTCCTGTTCGCCGTGATGTTTGGCGACATTGGTCATGGTTTGATCATCTTATTTGCCGCTCTCTACATGATCATGAACGAGAGGAAGTGGGCGAAGGGTGGTCTCGGTGAGGTAAGTGACCACTTTGAAAAACGGATCCTGACTCACTTTCCCCCTCCAGATCACAGCGCTATTCTTCTTGTGAGTCACAATGAAGCTTCATCGTGGAACGGAGCAAGACGTACTAATATGCATCCAGTGGGCGATATATTATTCTTATGATGGGGTTGTTCTCGGTCTACACCGGCCTCATGTACAATGACATATTCTCCAAGTCCCTTCACATTTGGCACTCTGGTTGGGAGTTCCCAGAAGGAAACGGGACTGTCCATGGTGTCTCGAATGGGGACATTTATTCCTTCGGTTTGGATCCAGCCTGGCATGGTGCAGATAACGGTCTGGTATTTACGAACTCATATAAGATGAAGATGGCGATCATTCTTGGGGTGATCCATGTGTGTACCTCGCTGGATTCATTGTACAGCCTAGACTGACGCAATTTCAGATGACATTCGCGTTGTGCCTACAACTTCCCAATCACATCAAGTTCAAGCGTCCGTTGGACATTTACGCCAATTTTATTCCTCAAATGATCTTCCTCCAGTCAATTTTTGGATACCTAGTCATCTGCATCCTTTACAAATGGACAATTGATTGGTCGAATACCACAGCGGAGCCCCCATCGTTGTTGAACATGCTAATTGCGATGTTCTTATCCCCTGGATCGGTCGACCCAAAAAGTCAACTATATCCCGGACAAGGATTCATACAAGTTGTCCTGCTTCTACTCGCTGTCGTCTGTGTCCCTTGGATGCTATGCATGAAGCCATATTTCCTCTGGAAGGAGATGCAGAAGATTCAGGGTCAAGGGTACGTGGGGCTTGGCCATCATGATGTTCCCCGCGAGAGCGCCGACGAGGTTTTGGAAATTGAGGAAGAAGGCGATGGACGGGTCATCGTTGAAGAAATGGAAGAACATGTGAGTGACTCGTTCCTTTCTAGGTGTCGTGTTGCCGATAGATCTTATCAGGAACAGCACGATTTTGGGGAGGTTGTCATTCATCAGATCATCCATACGATTGAATTCTGCCTCGGCTGCATCTCGCATACGGCTTCCTACCTCCGGTTGTGGGCGCTCTCCTTGGCCCACGCTCAATTATCGGAAGTTTTGTGGGGCATGACGCTGGAAAAAGTTCTCGGAATGGAGGGAATCTTTGGGATCATCATAATCATATTCACGGTTGTGATGTGGTTCACGCTGACTGTGTTCGTTTTATGTCTCATGGAGGTGCGTGTATCTTGACAAATGTGCGTTAAGCGTTTGACCATGATTCGACCTCGCCTAATTTAGGGTCTCTCGGCATTTTTGCATGCCCTCCGTCTCCACTGGGTCGAGGCAAACAGCAAGCACTACGAAGGACAAGGATACGTATGTCTCATTCATCCTGATTTTTGTCATTGACAACGTGTGACACACGTGCTGATGTATCTCCGGACAGGCTTTTACGCCGCTGAGCTTCGCGAAGCTGGATGAGAGCGAATAGGAGCACATCGACTTGTTTTGTTACCTTCATTTCGTGGAGTTGTAGCAGACGTTTTTACACAATAAACGAGGCTGTTCCACTTCCCCGCCACGCACAGCTTGCCACATTTTTCTGGATTTTCAAAGTCCGAGTGTGATAGCACTTATAAAAATTTACTCGACGACTTATCACTTTTCCTCACATCCCCGCTCACTTTTCTCCTTTCTGTTCTTTCTGCTCATCCGGTCGGTCGTCCTCGCTTGTCTTTACTCATCTACTCAGTCTCCTTCCAGGCATTGTAGACTATAGAACACAATAGAGCGTTCATTGTTCGGCCTTTTCTTGCGTCTTGAACATAGAAGAAATTCACGTCTACCTCTATACCTTGCATAAGTACGTCCATCCACAGGTGTCTTCTTCCCCTTCTCATTTCCCCCAGATCTTAGAAATGCCTGCTGTTACCGCATCCGCTCCTGCTATTCCTTCTCCCGCCTCTCTCAAGGGCGTTGTCGACGGTCAACTTGACGTTGCCACGCTCTTCGTCTCGGACAAAGCTTCCCGCGAGGCTGCTGCCAAGGCTCTCGCTTCCGCTGTTCAGGATAACGGTCCTGCTGCCATCAGCGCAGTCGGTTTCATCGATGCCGCTCTCAAGGCACTCTCTGACAAAAAATCACCGGCCGCTCGTGAGGGCGCAGCCGACGCTGTCGTTGCGCTTGCTAAGGCTGGCGCAACAAAGGCCCTCGAGCCTACTTTTATCGACTCGGGCCTCTATGCTGCCCTTATTGAAGGCTTCGCCGACAAGATGCCCGCTGCCCGCAACGCGGCAGTGGAAGCTGTCAGGGAGTTCGTTGCTGCAATGAATCCCTGGGCTACTGCCCTTGTTCTTCCTGCTCTCCTTCAGCAGATCAAAACGGCTGGAAAATGGCAGATCAAGACCGGTGCTCTCGTTGTTTTGAACCAGCTTGTTGTCAGCGCTCCTGTTCAGACCGCTCGTCTCATGCCTGAAATCGTCCCCGTCCTCTCCGAGGCTATCTGGGATACCAAAGCCGACGTGAAGAAAGCGGCTCGCGATTCCCTTGAGAAGGCTTGTGCTTTAGTCTCCAACAAGGACATCGAACGTTTTATTCCGGCCCTCATCAAGGCTCTGATTAACCCGGTCGAGGAGGTCCCAAAGACCATTCAACTCCTCTCGGCCACTACATTCGTTTCTGAAGTAGACTCCGCTACGCTCTCCCTCATGGTCCCTCTGTTGTCTCGTGGTCTCAGCGAGAAGCTCACTGCCACGAAACGCAAGGTTGCTGTGTAAGTTATTCATATGCCTATATGATCGCATCAAAGTTGATCACGTTTGTGTTTAGCATTGTGGACAACATGTCGAAATTGGTTGATTCTCCAATCACCGTTCGCCCCTTCCTGCCTAAGCTCCTTCCGGGTCTCATCAAGGTCGAGACCGCGATTGGTGACCCTGAAGCACGTGGAGTTGTTGGCAAGGCAATCGCGACTCTTCGTCAAGTAGGCGAAGTCCCTGAGGGCGATGGAACCGATCTCCCTCCTTTGAAGGTTGCCGAGCCTTCTCAGTTAACTTCGGCTCTTTCTACTGTCTACAGGAAGTTGGGCGCGAGCGCTCCTGAGCTCGCGGACGCTACTGTCGGATATGTGTCATGTCTCGCCGCGAATTTGGTGAATGCCAAGAACTTCGATGTTTCGGAGTGGGAAACCCTAGCTCCCTTCCTATCCTTCGTCGCTCCCTCCCCTGATCCTGTATCTGTCACGGGGGAGTGGGCTGTTCGTTCAGCTTCTTCAGGTGATGACGATGACGATGTCCCCGAAGATGAAGAGGAAGGCGAAGACTTGTGCAACTGCCAATTCTCGCTCGCTTACGGCGCTAAGATCCTTCTCAACACCGCCACCCTTCGTCTCAAACGTGGCCACCGTTACGGTCTCTGTGGAAAGAACGGTACTGGAAAGTCCACCCTCATGCGTGCCATCACGAACGGTCAGGTGGAGGGCTTCCCCTCCCCCGACGAAGTCCGTACCTTCTACGTCGAGCATGATATCGATGGTAGCGAAGCCGACACTTCTGTCCTGCAATTCATTTTGTCCGACAAGCGTATCCTTGCTTCTGAGGCAGAGATCATCGAAACCCTCGCCTCTGTCGGTTTCAACGACGAGCGCCAGAAGCATGCAATCGGTAGCTTATCCGGAGGTTGGAAAATGAAGCTTGCTCTAGCCAGAGCAATGCTCTTCAAGGCCGACATTCTTCTCCTCGATGAGCCCACTAACCACTTGGATGTGGTGAACGTCGCGTGGCTCGAGAATTATCTCGTCTCGCTGAAACACTGCACATCAAGTATGTATTCCCCCACCCGATGTGATATATTTACCAAGTCTATCCGTAGTCATCGTGTCTCACGACTCCGGTTTCCTCAACAACACCATCACCGATGTCCTTCACCTCAACCGCTTCAAGGTTCGGAGATACCGTGGCAACCTCGAGGCCTTTGTGAAGCAAGTTCCGGAGGCCAAGTCGTACTACACTCTTGAGGCTGCTGAGGACTACAAGTTCAAGCTTCCCGACCCTCCTCTCCTCGAAGGTGTCAAGACCAAGGAGAAGAGCTTGCTTAAAATGCGCAAGGTTGGCTTCCAGTATCCCTCGCAACCCGTCCAGCAATTGTACGACATCACTCTCCAAGTCTCCCTCTCTTCTCGTGTCGCTGTTCTCGGCCCTAACGGTTCTGGAAAGTCGACGTTGGTCAAGCTTCTCACTGGTGAGATGGAACCCAACAAAGGTGGTGAAATCTGGAAGCACCCTAACTTGGTGATCGGTTACGTTGCTCAACACGCCTTCCACCACATCGACCACCATCTTGATAAGACACCTCTTGAGTATATGCTCTGGCGTTACCAGACCGGTGAGGACTTGGAAGAAATGGGCAAGGCCACTCGTCAAATTACCGAGGCTGAGATGCAGAAGATGAAGGACGGTGCTCTCTACATCCACGAGGGGCAAAAGAGACTGATCGATGAGATCATTTCTCGTAAGAAATTGAAGCAGTCATATGAATATGAGGTCTCTTTCAAGGGTCTCAGCTCTTCGGAGAACCTTTGGATTCCTCGCGATGAACTTATTAAGCGTGGATTCGAGAAGGTTAGTTCTGCTTTACTTGGTTCGACACGATCTTAAAAGCTTCTCCCTTTCACAGAAAGTCTTGGAGGTCGACACACGTGAAGCCCAACGCCTCGGTCTGCTTCGCCCTCTCGTCCGTCGTGAGATTGAGAAGCACTTTGCAGACTTTGGCCTGGAGGCTGAGTTCGTTTCTCACAACACTATGCGTGGGCTATCTGGTGGGCAGAAGGTCAAGATCGTCCTCGGTGCCGCGACGTGGCGTCGTCCTCATGTCATGTGTTTGGATGAGCCTACTAGTATGTACGTCTACTTTGAGGCAAAGTTTGGTTGCCTAATATTGTTGCAGACTACCTTGACCGTGAGTCGCTGGCTGCCCTTATTGAGGCCTTGAAGGTCTTCGAGGGTGGTGTTCTCATTATTACCCACAACCGAGACTTCTCCGAGTCCATTTGCTCTGAGTAAATCCACTTTGCACTACTGGGCATGACATTCTCTAATCGACATTCTCCAGGGTCTGGGCCATGCGCGATGGTCGTCTTGAGGCGTCTGGCCACAACTGGGTCGAAGGACAAGGATCCGGTGCCCGGATTGACAAGAAGGAAGGAGAAGAGGAAGACCAGTATGACGCTATGGGCAACAAGATCGACACCAAGAAGACCAAGAAACTCACTTCTTCTGAGCTTCGTAAGGTTAGGCTTGACTTGAATCTTGTGTCGGAATTCATGTTTGCTGACTGATTTACCTTTACAGCTGAAGAAGGATCGCATTGCACGCAAAAAGAGAGGCGAGGACGTCTTTGATGATGATGAGCTCTGAGCTGTGTTTATATTCATTGCATTACCCGTCGCTATTACTTATATCCCATGTGTGTTGTGCTACTGGTCTGTTGTTCCTGTGTCGTGTCGTCGTATTACTGTAATCCTGGAATTTATAACTTTTACTCTTGAAATTTTACTGCTTCGGTACTTGCCTCGCCTTCGAGCAGCCCTGAGGTTGACCCAACTTGGTTGTGTTTGTACAGGGACGCCGCAGTGCACAGTAATCCACTATTCTTCTTCACGACCACAACATGCCTTTCGTTGATGTCCATAACTATCTGTATCCTAGAGATGTGGCCACGCAGCTTACGCCCAACGCTACGCAGAGAACAACTCTCATTGTTGCTGGCTGTTATGTCATTGCTATAGCTATACTATGGTAAGCATCCGACTGGCGCTGAATGTGGTCCAGGGCACCTGACAGTCGCATTCGAGGCATGTACCCATCCTCAGCTGGATAAGTTAGTCTCTCTCCGTCCAGTAAGGTGACCGTAGCTAATCCGCCTGTCTAGTTTATCCCTTCAAGTATGTCAAACGAGCACTATCGACCTGATGGTTTAGTAGACTAACCCGTTCTAAAGATTGCTCACGGTCGGTTTTCACGAGGTAAGTATGGTACCGCCACAAGGTTGTCCGAAAACGCATTTTCCCGTAGATGAGCCACGCGTTCGCCGGCATATTGACTTGTGCTACCATCCATTCTGTGGAGCTGGACCGTCAGTGACGCAACACCTATTTGAACTGACCGATGAGTGCTCACCTTGGTACTCAGCCGACGAAGGAGGTGAGACTCGAATGTCCGGTGGTATACCCTGGATTACTCTACCCGCGGGATACCTTGGCTCTTCATTCATTGGAGCCTGCTTGATTGCCTGTGGATTCGATACCAACGCAAGCAAAATCGCGTGTCTTGTCCTCGCTGCATTTTTCCTGTTTACCCTATGGTGGGCCCGAAGGAACTGGTTGTACGTTCTTTCATGTGATCTGTGTCGCACACCCGTCTGCATCTGGCTCACTTTTTCATCTAGGACATGGGTTCTTATTCTCGGGATGACTGGCTTGATCGTTCTATTCTGGTTTGTGGGAGGGGGGGTAGCCCTTCGATATTTTGTAAGTGTGCATCTTATTTGGTCGCGTCGGTCTATTCAGGTCGTTCTCTAGGTCCTCTTCATTGGTGTCATGTCGGACTTGTACGTTCTTTGGGACGTGATTGGTACGTGCAGGTCGGTCTTCCGCCCTAGTGGGTGTTAACAGCAAGTAGACGATACCATTGCGCGCAAAGTGAACAATTCGGATGCCTCTGCATTCGCTCGGATCTGCGGATGCTTTCCATCCCAAGGTTTAGTCTTTCATGCTAGACACCCTCTTTTTAAAAATAACTAACCATACTTTCTGAACTTTTCCACAGTTTGGGGTGTCATCTGGCTTCTGATAGCATTCGTTTTCTTCGCTGCCGGGGTCCTCGTGGGACTCGCTGCCTTCAAGGTGAGTACCTGAATTCGAGTCCTATTTCTAGAGTGACGTTCCCTCATCGACAAATACAGGAATCGGCCGCTGTACAGCAACAACAGTCTTCACAATTCCTCCCTGTTCCAGGATCCAGTGCAGCGATACCAGGGACCACAGTGCCAACTTTCCTTCTCGTCGTCATGACGAGCCTACTCTGGAAGTTTCTCGCTTGATGATACATCAGACCGGAATAAGTTCCACTACAACATGCCTTGGACTCTGTATATTCTGTTCGATGTGTTATATCCCAAATCTCCGGAGTGGCGTGTATATCCTGCAATGAACTACACCGTAGATACTGTTGTCAGAACGTAGTGTAGGAATGAACATCGTATGATTTAATGTATCGGAACGATTTACGAGACAGAGTCGCACGGACATTACAAGCAAAAAAATAACAATGCCGACGAGCGAAACATGTAACCCATCCTCGGCCTTCATCTCCTGCGGCCGCCTTGATCCCTTTCCTCCGAGTCCACCCGTCTCCTATCCGGTGTCGGGGACCGATTCTTATAACTGTCCCTGCGCCGACTGTCTCTTCCATACCTGTCCTCTCTCTTCGCATAACCCCTGTCACGATCGCGCGAATCATCCCTCCGGCGTCGATCCATATCCCGATCCCGATCCCGGTCCCGGTCACCGCGTCTGTTGTCATCCCTGGGCCGGGGAGAAGGCGACGCACGGCGACGATGGGGTGGCGAATCCCGTCGACCCGAAGCGCGGTCCTCACGGTGTCGCAGGGGTGGCGAGGGAGAACGGCGTGGTGGTGGAGGTGGCGTGCGGGATTCGTCTCTCTCACGACTGTCATTCCTATCGCGTCGAGCGTCTCTACGGCGGTCACGACCGTAGTCTGGACTTCGGTCTCTGTCACGACGTGAAGGAGTGGGCGTTCGGCGGTCGCGTCGTCTCGCGTCGACAGAGGGCTCTGAGTCGGACGGCTCCGAATCTGACTCTGACTCTGACTCTGAATCTGAATCTGTGTCCGAGCCCGAGTCGCTGTCCGAATCGGAATCGGATGACGAAGACTCTTGTTCGAGCAGCGCGCGACGTTGCTCCATGATCAGACGAGGCGCGTTCTAGACATGGTCGTCAACAAAGGGCATCGAGGCTCGCAGCAGCAGTACAAACTCACCTTGAGATATTCTCTCATGTCCTCCGTCAGCACACCTAAACCGATACTTGTGAAATAGTTGATCGAAAACCGGGTATTCTTCGGATTATCTGTGGGGAACATATCCTTGCACGCGGCTCTTACTTCTTCGTCCTTGAACCGCTCCGCGAGAGTCTTCAAGCCCATGCTTTCCATCATCTCCTGCATCATGATCTTCACAAAGATACGAGAACTAGATGTCGTATTATCCTCGTCCATCTTGATATTTCCAAGAACGACCCAAGAGACAGCATCGGTGGCAAGCATGTGGCCAAAGAAACGGGAGATGTTGCGCAGTCGGTTCGTTTCGTATCTGTGTATCGTGTGGTAGTAGTTACCAAACGCTTGTTCGATACATTCCATCCAAACACGGTTGAGTTTGCTGAAACGTTCGCCAATAAGCCCGTAAAAGTTGGAATAGGACCGTTCTTGAGAACAACACTCGATAATCATGTTGATGAGTTCAATCTAAATGCATAGATTGGTTTATACAGTACTTAACAAAATGCTGTGATTGACTGGACGACCAGACATACCTCTTCGCCTTCCGAGAGTTGGACCTTGAGCAGCTTATGCACAGCTTCTTCGTAGTTGAGGGCATTCATGATGGTGAGGTATATTATTCGTCGCAGATTCACCAGGTTGGTCCCGGTACGATCCTCAATATCCTCTTTTTCTTCAACGGCTACGTGGGTTGGTGAATACAGTGCACTACTCGAAATGGAGGGATCGCTTACCTTCTTCGTCGCCCTCCTCTTCTTCCTCACTTGCCTCGGAACCAGATTCTTCGTCCGAGTTTTCTCCAAGAATTTCAGCCTTGATTGCGCTGTACTTCTCTTCGTTCTCCGGAAAGTTGGGGTCGAATTTGAAGATGTCTGGTCCAACGAGTCAGTTTGCATGGCGACCGACGAAATTGCCAACTTACTTAATCCTTCTTGGACTTGTAAATCATCCTCCAATTGAATTTGGTGGGTAATCTGTTCGTCTTCTTCTACGAGGTCCAAGCCCTCTGGCAAAATGGGATTCTCCTTGTACTTGTCTTTGCGCACTTGCATGAGGACCTCGATCATGTATTGCACACGGTGACTGATGGATCCTTCGTTGAGAACTGCACGGAAGCGTTCAAAGACGGTTGCGTTTGCCTTGGGAGAGTTTTCTGCCAGAAATGCGCCAACCTCGCGAGTGAACCCAACGGCAATCTCGATGGAGTCATCGGTTGGGCGCTCGAGCAGCAGAACAAGTATTTGAAGTGCGATGATCTCATGTGCGAGGGCTTGATTAACGAGGTGTGCAATGAAGGTGGTGGTTGCATTACAGACAGTCTGACGACATTCTAAGTGCTCTGCCAGAAGGTAACAGAATGAACGACTTACCTTATCGTTTCGTTTAAAAGCCCTTCTGAACTGACTTATAAGCCGAGTGAGGACTAATTCTCCCACTTGGGGGAGTTTTGTATTGATGATACTGACGAGGGCAGCAAAAACCGGTGTGAAAGGCAAACTGGACGCCT
>QFEF01003547.1:0-24430 GCA_003316035.1 Neoboletus subvelutipes | reverse complement strand
GGTCTGGAGATGCCATGGGCGAAAGAAAAATGGTACCCCCTAGGACACTTGTAACAACACCTATTTTACCTATCTTTTATATACTGATATTAACTAAGCTCCCCTTGCTTGCGAGGATTCACCTTAGGGGACTTTGGCTTGCGGTGAATATGCTTCTCAGGAGTGGGCACATTTGCATCTGCAGGCAGGGGTGCTTTATGCGTTTGCTGAGACTGGCGTGTTGATGCCTCTGTGAATGTTTCAAAAAGGTGTACATTGTGAGCGCAACTATATAGTGCTGTCTTTGTCATTACACACCTTTTTCAGGTGGCTCTGCAATACTGAGTGTCCTATGTTTCTTGGTGGGGTGTGCAGAGTGGTGTTCCCTACTACCTGCAGTGGATGTTAGGTGGTGTTAAAGGGGTTGCAACAGAGTGTCGAACCTTCAATGTCACATGCTCACTTCTGCCTTGCTGCAGAGTGAAGGACTGAGAAATCTGAACATAAAATGCTCCCATTGTTGGCAGACAAGAGTGACGCCATACCTAGGTCTGTAGTGCCCACCCTGGGTTGCCTTGCTTCCTCTGAACAACTAGTTGTGGGCTCTGCCATGTTTGTTAGCTTCATATTCAGTAGACAATCATCTTTTCTTCATTGTTAGGAGAGTCAAAGCTGTGGGAGGACATACCATTACAGGAAACATGAGGATGGGGTGTTTGGGCCCTTTGACGTTGACGGCGAGATGGTTCAATTCCCTTCGCCTTGTTAGAGGACCTTTGCCTGGGCTGTGGAGTTCACATCTCATTGGCCTCATGAAGTCCTGCAACTGCATGACCTGCAGGTGCTGATTCCTTGACAGTGCTGAGGGTACTGTGGAAATGCTCTACAATTTCTAAAGCATCTCCATCAGAGTCATTATCCAATCCCATGTTTAGTGGAATGATGAGCCGCTGGGGCGATCTTTTCCAACCTTCATCTTGGTGAGCTGCATATGCTGGTGCATCTTAGGAAAGTAAGAGAATAAATAGGCAATCACAAATTCCGCACCTTTACCCTTCTCCTCCACCTGCCCCTTCTGCTTGTTATCTTGCCCACGCTCACCACCATATCCATCATTTACTGTCTGTATCTCTGGTGTGATCTGTTCCTGTGCCCTGCCTTTGTGGACATTTCTCTGCTTGCTCCACATTTCTTGCTCAGCTGCAGCCCCACTTTTGTTGACAGCTTTTGACCTTGGCCTGGCCTTCACCTTGCCTTTATGGCTTCCTTCATTCTCTTTCTGCTATGCCTGTTCACCAACAGGATATAGCTGACCTTCTGTGTCTTCCACAGGCCTTTCATCCTTTGCTGGATGCACCTGATCTCAAGCAATTCTGCCTGACTGTTCCCGCGCCTTACCTTTCTGGACTTTGCTTTGCATCCGCTGCCGTTCTTGGTCGGTTCTGGGGCTGCCTTTACCAACAGATCTAGATGTGGCGCTCACCCTTCCCATCCCTTTCTGGTATCTTCCACGCTCCTCCTCCTGCACTGGTTCACTAACAGGAGTGAGCTCGCCTTCTGCATTATCTGCTGGCTGCTCTTCCTCTGCAGGATGGGCCTCATCTTGAGACATCCTGCAAGACCACTCCTGTGCCTTGCCCTTGCGGACTTTGATTTTTGGCCTCTGCAGTTCTTGGTCAGTTATGGGCCTGCCTTTACCAGCAGGTTTAGATCTGGAGCTCACCCACCCCTTGCTCTTCTGGTGTCCTCCATGCCCCTCTTGCTGTACTTGTTCACCAATAGTATTGTCCTCGTCCTCCTCACCCTCCATAGGCTGTTGCAGCTCTCCAGCATTGTTCAACCACTTGTGGATGCAAATACACCCCCTGGATGTGACTTCTGGTGTGCCTTGATGAATTCCAGGAATGCCTCCACCTCCGCCTTCCACATGTGGCTCAGATCATCTGGAAAGTGGAAGTCTGTTGGAAGATGATGTTCCGCAATCATTTGATGCCCATAGCAGGGCAGTGGCTTGAATGGAACAGCCACTGTATTTCAGCCACAGATTTTCCCTTTATGTGGGATGAGTGAATGATGCCTCTATTGTGAACATATTACATACTCACGATAGTGTGCAGTTAGAAATCCACACACCAGGGCCTGAAGTGCCTCTCTTGATTACCCAGAAATATCCCCTATCCATATTGACCCATCCTCATGGGTCACTGCCTTTGTTGGCTCATTTTTCATTTTCCTCGACTTTTTCCTAGGTTGCAGCTCTGCTTCCTCAGTTTCCTCCACTGAGTCATGTGGTGTCCCTGGTGGCTTGAACGTTGTCCCAATATATTGCTCCCACTTTTTGCAAAGTATGTCAAGGCCAGAGAACTTCTCTCCTTGCTTGATTTCATCGTTGAAATCAAGGCTGAGAGTATTTAGTTTAGTGAACCGAGCATGGAGAGGACACACATTCCTTTACTTACCTTGTGGTCACAATCTCTTCTGCCTCATTCTTCCATCCCGCAAGAAACACAACCCTCATGCCACAGGCACGCCACACCTCCTGAGCAAATTCACAGAACAACCACTCACCATGGCGGCTTGCATTCCTACATCTCAGTTAGATCCACATCAACCCCTGGCATGTTGGTGAACATCTACATGCCTCGCCTTCACATTGTCTGGTGGGCCCCTCTCCAAATTCCAACTCGAGGCAGTCATCTCTGCCCACTCCTGCTCCGCTTTATTGAGACGTGCCCAGACCTGCTGAACTGCTCTCTGATACACCTTCAATGCTCCAGGGGTTCCGAGCCTCTCATGAAATTCCTCTTTGACAACCTTGTTTATCTCTTCCTGCCGCTCCTCTTGTACCACAGAGCATGCAGTCCAGCTGCGACCCACCTTGATGTGGCTATGATCTGCCCCACCATGGGATTGATTGAACAACCACACCTTATAGGACTAGAAATCCGCAGGGTCCCCTTTATCAGTTTTGATGCTGACGTGAAAAAGATAGAACATACCCTCATTTGGCCCTCCCATTCTGCCTCTGCCAGTTTCTTTATGCCAGGCAACCTCTGCAATTCAGAAGTAATCTGCAAGAACACCTTTTTTCGGGAAGACCCCTTGCAGCCCATCCATTGCACCTTCCCATTCAACAAAATTGCATGCTCCTCCTTCAAGTACCAGTTTTGTAACAGGGGCTTCACACTACCCACAACCTTGACATTTGGCTCCCCATCTGTTTCTGCATACTCTGATCCTGAGTCAGCATCTGTCTCTGCATCTTCTGATCCTGAGTTGTCATCAGTCTCAGTACCACTCCAATCCTCCTGTCCTGAGGTCACATTTGCTAACAACTGGGTTCTGCTCTCTAAAGTTTCTGAATTTGATGAATACTCAGATGGCACTGTGGAGGTGGTACGTATAACAGAGTGAAAGGGATGATGATGTGGATATGTTTGAAACTGGGAGTAAAAAGCTGTTTGCCCTTTCCCACAGTTCATTGTTTGATTCCAATGGGCCCCTGGTGATCGGTAATCCTTATATCTCCGGCAATGGGTAACTGATGATCATATGCCATCAAATATATACTTTTGCCTACCCCCTTTGGATACCTCCACTGCCCCTTTTAGCCAAATTGCCTTCTTTCTTTCATTTCAACTCATACCGCTCGGAGGAACATCATCGGAAATAGAAGGACTGATATGGTCGGCATGGGTTGCTAGCTGGAATTTTATAAGTACAATACATGGTCTCCAGAGCATAGCAGTATATTCTACATCATTGTACAGATGCCAAAGCTGAAAGGAAAGGTGGTAACTCCTAGCAACAGGGTCACCTGGGTCACCTGGAAGACCAAGCAAACAACATGAGGACCTGTAACCAATTTGATCTGTAATGTGAGTAAATCTCCTACAAAGAAATCTGCTTCCACATCATCCTCTCCTGCCAAAGGTCTTGCTACTGTGGATGCTCTCCCTCCTGCCTTTGATGCAGACCTTTCATATCAGTGTGATGTTAACATGGATGACTTTGAACCTATGCAAAGACTCCGAATCCCTACAAAGGTAAGTTGCTGTCACTGATCTGCCAACTCCTATGATGAAGATGGTGGACATATCTACCTTTTCTGCAGACACAAAATGATTATCTCCATGAATGGATTTCCCAGAAGGATGAATACCTCCATGCACTTCTTGACATGGAAGCCCCCCCCCTTCAAATGGCATGTAGCATGTGTGAGACTGATGGAATTTACAGGTGTAATGATTGCTTCAATCAGCCCCTATTTTGCACACAGTGCTATAAGGAGCAGCATGCATGTATTCCATTTCATCGGATAGACAAATGGACTGGTTAGTTCTTTGATGATTCATCATTATACCTGGTGAGTGTGTCATGTTGCACCTACCATGGTCACATCACTTATCTCTGAAGGTCGGAGTTGAGATACATCTTGGTCATGGTGGTAGGCCATGTCCTTCTAGCATGCACATCTGGGAGAATCAGGAAGGCCAAATGGATGAGGACCAGCTATTTGCAGAGGAGCAGGTTGATGGTGTGAAAAATGAGGAGGTCCCCCCACATCTGAGACTTCCTTCAGGTTCAGATTTTGCCACCATTGTGGATGTCAGTGGGGTTCACTTCCACAAGATCCACTATTGTGCCTGCACTGGTTCCAAACCATTCCACATGCAACTACTCTATGCTAGGCTATTCCCATGCACCATAGAATCTCCGCAGACTGCCTTTACATTCGCTGCGTTGGATGACTTCATCTGGGATAATTTAGAATGTGGAACCTCTGCAAGCAATTACTACAACAAGCTCTGCAGGATTACATCAAACTCATGTCCACATCTGGTTGTGGTAATCATCCTGCTATGAATGTCCATGCATCATAACTCATCAGACATATGCTAGAATCGTTACAGGAAGCTCCTTAGGATGTCTCGCCAGTGGCGCCTACTAAAGCTAATGAAGTGGAGTGGGTTTGGACATCACAAGAAGTCCCCAGATCAGGGGGAGCTAGTTCTCTTCTGCCCAGCATGTCCCCAGCCAGGGGTCAATTTATTCCCAGCTGTAGAGGATGACCTCTCACAGTGTGTCCTTTTCCACCAAGGACTTGTGTATTCCATTGACCTGTAATGATAGCTGGAAGTATACTTGTGGGTTCATTATGGACAGAAACTTCAAGGCAGAGCATTTGAGAGATCGGAAGGCTGATGACCAAGTCTGGCTGATGGATGGCCATGGGTTCATGGTGAGCCAGGCAAAATATAAGCACTATCTATCTGCTACACCCTCCCCGCTTGAGGTGCGTTCTCCCCTGTCTCTTATTTAAGCAGTGGATATTTACTCTACCATGTGACAAAGCAATTGTCCTGCAATAACCATTGTGCAGTGAACCAGGCCAATGCTAGCCATGGAAATTTGGATGCCTCCAGAATAGGAGCGACAGCTTGTGTGCAGCATGGATGCTTTGTGCCTCATTCTGTTGTCGATTTTCAAAAGGGGGAACGGTTAGTCATTTCCATATGGTCATGTAAGGTGTTGACATTTCTGCAGTCAAGTGAATATGGATTATTCCTTAACAAATGCGCTCAGCTACAACATGATGGGACTCTGCCACATATGCTTATTTTACGACATCAATTGCTCATATATGCAAAAGTTGTATCAGCAGATTAAGAGCAATGATTTGGTAGATCTCCCTGCTGATATGGAGATCATCCCAGGAATTGGAATATGGCACGTCCATGGTCATCAACCACAGTGCTTTCCTAGATATGCCCCACTTTTTATCCCTGGTGTGGGTTGGATTGATGGGGAAATCATAGAAACACTCTGGTCTATCCTTAACATAATCTCCACATCCACCTGCACGATGTCCACTCCACATCACCAAGAGCTGCTCGACTTTCAAATGAATGACTCTAATTTCATGAAGATGATCCGCATGGATTAGTGCAGCATACTCATGCCCATTGATCGCACTGCTCACTCATTATCCCAGGTAAACATTTGAGCTCAAAGTTGCAAGCAGCATGGACAGCACTGAACTCTGCTCTTGCTGCGTTCCAGAAGCTTGATGAAGCAGTCCCTGCTGAATGTAAAGAGCAATGGGCGGATGAGGAGCATCAAGCATTGAATAAACGGGTAGATGATCCCTCTGCAATGGATATATTTCAAGTCAAAATGAACAAAGGTATGTTACTTTTGCTAGGTATTGATGGCTGACTAGAAGAAGGATTAATCAACCAGCGCCAACTGTGCGGACCATTGAATTGGACCTGCTGTCTCAACACAAACCTGGGCCTGGGGCTTTGCATGGTGCAGCCACCTGGTTATCCCATGGCCTTTGAATTGAGGAAGCTGGCATTATTCTGACAAGTGACAGAAAGACAGCAGGAGCCCATCCCACAGAATGTTGCCAATTAGCTCTGGCCCACAGAACAGAGCGTCTCTCCACAGACATCCAAGCGTTTCTCCTAGAGGCCCCCACATTCCTTGGTGACAGCATTGTTGATGTGAACAATGGGAACTATGACTTAGTCAGTGAGCCTGAGGAGGAGGAGGATGGCGAGAGTGAGGATTTGAAAATCCCACCCATACCCTCCTTGATCCTTCCACTTCCATCAAGCTTGGGTGAAACCACATGCAAGGCATATAGCATTGTGGAGCTCATGGATCAGGAGCTTTTGTTACGCACTGGCCAAGCAAATGATGCTCTGCATGCGATCCATCTGGCATTGGCTGATAAGGCCATTCTCTTCCGAAATGATGTTCGCCATGCAGAAGGTCAAGCTGCCAACACTAGAGCATGGAGCAAGATCAAGTCTGTCGATGCCACACTCAGGAAACATGCTGCCATATACAAAAGATGTCGCATTGCAATGATTTCCCTTCATGTGGATAATGATATTATGGAAAGGTATCAGGAACTCAGCGATGCAGATTTAAGAGTGACTGTGAGCATTCTGAGTCCAAATGGAAGCAGGCATTGCAATGTGAATCTTGCATGGTTTTGGATCATGGATATACCCAGAGATATGAATGCGGATCACTGGATGTCAGAATGTAAGCCAGGTCTTGTCTCCGCCATGTACATTCCTCTTATTGATAGTTCAGTTTATCGGGTGAACTGGCTGTGGGCAAAGGCTGCAAACGACCATTGGGCGGAGGAAGTGGAACTCATGACCTGCGAATTCCGATGGACGGTGAAATTCTTTCAAGTGAAATCCGATGGTTGGGTGAAATTGCAGAAGGCTAGTTTGGAAAGCGGGCAGACAGGACATGCTTGTTACTCTGCATGACAGGCGAGACTATATCATAGGTTGCAGGATCAGTGTCAAAAACTGATGGAAAGTGCCACTCAGCTGGAAAGCCTCCCAAAGTAGTGTGGCAGATAGAAGGTTCCCCTTGCCTTGCAAAGCATCTTGGTGCAGCCTATTATTAAATACAACACACATGTAACTTTGCAAGTACCTCAGGCTACCAGGCAATATGCATTCTGCAAAGTAGTGTATTCGACTGCTGTCAAACCCTTGTTTGTGAACATAAATTGGGCATGGATCAACATAGCATAGGAATTAGGGCTTTTCCGGTCCAAGTGTGGCCATAGGGCTGTAAACCCTACATAGGAGACAATCCTAAAATGGAATTGTGGCATTGCCGGCTGTGCAAAATTCCCTTTACACCACATCTGCAAACATCTCAATGCCTCAGATCAATGTTCACTCATGTTCAATTCCAACCACAGCCAACAATGTCCTGCAGTGTTGCAACTGTCTTTGAACCTCAACTCTCTGGATCCACAGTGCAAATGGTAACGTACTACACTGCTTGTTGCATCGACACTGCCACACTTTACTTGCTGTCTTTGGAAGAGACATCATGGCCCAAGAAGTGGTGGAAGAATATGTGCATGGAGTTTGTGCGTAATGGGTCACTCACGCTCTGGACTACAATTAATGATACAGCAATAAATAGCATCTGTATGAAGCATCACAGTCATGGTACTCCACCCACTCCATGTTACAAGTGTCCTAGGGGGTACCATTTTTCTCTCGCCTATGGCATCACCAGACCTATCAGTATCCGCTCCGATACCTGATTCCCTCTGGGATGACATCCTCCCAGACCTGGATATCCCACAGGAGGTATGGGAAGGCATCCTGGACTCCTTGCTGTTCCAACCTTAATCCTGCACCGGTCTCCTTTCTTCTTACACTGCGGACCTTTTACTCCTAAGTCATATTCTCTCATATATGACTCGTGTTCCTATCATCATGACTCATCGGCCTCAGTTCATTTCTTCTTATTTAGTTCAGCTGCGCCCACAGCTTCTCTATTTCATATTACGCGACGCGTCTTCTTCTTTCAGTATGCGACGCGTCTTTTCCTTTTATATCTCACGTGACGCATCTTTCCTTTTATACTTCACGCGACACGTCTCTTCCTTTTACATCTCATGTGACGTGATGCGTCTTTCTCCTTGACTCATACACGACGCAACGCGTTATTTCCTATTTAGACTTTAGAGCAGAGATTCTATCTTTAGCCGGCCCTAAAGGGGTTTAGTATAAATAGCTAGAATTGCCGCCCATGTAACTCTAACTTTGATCTATGCAATCTTACGTGGATTTCGAAGTCTTCGCTGTCAGCGCCTGTGCCAGCGTCGCGAAACCGGTGTTTCATCAACGTCTAAAATCTTGATCTCGATCTTCTGTCAATCAGAGCTCGATCAAGTAACTGTGAACAGCTTACTAGCTGAGGTCGCCCCTTTGTTGCTAATCAGAGGATTAGCCCGCTAGCCATTGCCCAACGCTAGCTGTGTCCAGCTGCCTATTGCCCAGAGGCCGCGCCCAGATACAGGCCTTGCCCACGACCTGTCCATAGCTGACTACTCCTTGTGTGCCTGGAGGGAGCCCGCTCATCGCCGCTAACAGCAATGCCAGCTGAGGTAGCCACCACTGTGTCCAGCATACCAGCTGAGGTCGCCACACCCATTGCACACCGCTCGCTGATCAGGTGATCCACTTGCAGACCCAGAAGGTCGCCGTTGTCTTCAGAGGAAGACCTGTCCGTAGCGCTCTTGACTTCAGTCATCCGCGTACGCACTATTTGTTACACCGGTCGTAACACTCCACCACTCCCATTAGTCTGCCTGCTGCATATGCCATATATTTGACTTGCACAGTGGATGTGGACCGGCACCACACATTTGCTCAAGGGATCTGCAAGCTGAAACCTGGATATTTCCAGTTGATCACCGCAATTCCAACATTTCTTCCAGGCTGGAACAAATCTCTCAATACAAAGTTTGAGCAGGCATGGTGGAGGGGGGTGGAGGTTGATTGGACCGTTGAAATCCACTCCCAGGAAAAGGGGAATGCCTATTTCCAGGTATGTGGTCATATGAGTACACCTTGCATATAATTTCTGAAGATCCACACAGGGCCTATGGGGAAATGAGTCTCCCATCAATCAAAAGGTAAATCTGGAGTTAGATCAAGAGGAGACCAAGGTGCTTGCACGATTGGCTGCACTGATGTTGGCAGAGTTTGACCTCTCGTTGCGCCTGCGGCATTGCTCTATTTGTATAAGAGAGCTCTCCAGGGTGGTGGGTATCAAAAACATTCAATTTAACCCTGACAATTAGTATAGTAACATGCATTGTATACTTTTCCCAGTGCAAGTTCAAATACATGTAACCCATACTCCCTTTCCACATGAATTCTACATGCACTCACTTTGGACTTCATGCTTTCTTGTCTTCAAATGTGGGTCCCTATATGTTCCACTGATGAACTCCGCAGGGTGGATCAACCCATTCAAGCTGTCACATGGTGTAGCAGAATTCACAGTCACATTTGGGATCAGCAGTCAGGGCTATCGTCATACGTTCCAAAGCTTTGCATAACCACAATTCGCAATATTGAAACTGGAATGCACCTTCTGCTGCATATACCAGGCAATGCAAGCCCTCTCCCCCACAACATCCCCCGCTTCATGAACTAGTAACCAACCAGAGAATGCGATGATGGTTCCAGGTTCATATCGCAGCCTCAGGTGCTGATGTGGGAATACCATATCCAACCCGCAGTAATGTCCAACTGTCAGTAATTGATTGAACCATTCCACCTTTCCATTCATGTCCACATGGTATGGGCTGCACCGATTGACCATAATTGAGACCGTGTTGTAGACTGATGGCCAAATCTGCAGAACCTCTAACATCTCCTGATTTTGCTCTGCAGATGCAGTCTTCCAGAGCCTGATCATCACCTCTTGACCTGAGGCATAAAGCTTCAGATGCATGATGCTCATTGTTGCGGAGAGCAATGCATGGGCAGCCTGCATGTCCACCAACCATTCCCGGCATTCAGCACCGCTCTGGCACTCTGTCAGAGTGGTGGACATTTGTATCTTACTGTTCTCATGCTGAATAGAATGGTTCAAATGTGTCCCCTTTGCAGGATAATGTGGACGCATGTTCCACCCCTGTTGATACCACCCTGGAGAAACATTTACGGTTCCCTGCAATTCCGCATCCGCATGGAAGTAAGCTATGTTCGTCCGCCATGGCTCTGCACTAGGAGATGCTGTGATACTTGATTGAAGAGTATGCCGCAAATGTTGAGTGTGTTCCCAAATCCGCTCCTTGCAAAGGTATCAGGTGAAATGCCAGTTTAAAGGTGTGGAATATACCTGGTTGACATGGCTCAGTAGGTTGGGCAGATACCATGTGATTATATTGTCTTCTTCATCTACTAGGATTCCTGGCATTTTGAGGAGATAATACTCTTCAGATGGATCCTGACCTGTGTTGCAGATTTCCCATCCAAGGTTATCAATGAATCTGCGGCCAAACCGTGCTTCCGACAAGGTGTTGAAGCCCTGTAGCAGATCTGAAGATGGCCTACATAAGCTTTGTGGATGGCCTGCGCTTCTAGATAGAACGTACAAGGATTCTTCCGTGCCTCTACCAGCATACCGACAATGCGGTCTGCCTCCACAACAACTGCTAGGGGGATCTGTAGGCTAGGTATTACAACATCCAGGGGATCTGATGCATGAACCAGGGCACGGTACCGCTGTTTCATGTAATCCGCAATAATATCCACCAATGCAATGGGAGACCCAGCAGGGCACTCAACAGAAGGAGGGAATGAGGCCATTACTGGAGAAGGCCTCTTCTGCCTGACTCCTGCAATAATATACATCTTCAGGTGTTGTCATAACGACCAGTGCTCACAACCCCCCTAATCCGTTATACTACTTCCACACTATTCCTGATACACCTGGACCTGGTTGAATTACAGGCTATGTCAATTACGGATGATATATAATGTATGCTGTTACAAGTGTCCTAGGGGGTACCATTTTTCTCTCGCCTATGGCATCACCAGACTTATCGGTATCCGCTCCAATACCCGATTCCCTCTGGGACGACATCCTCCCAGACCTGGACATCCCACAGGAGGTATGGGAAGGCATCCTGGACTCCTCGCTCTTCCAACCGTAATCTTGCTTCGACCCCCTTTCATTTCTTACTGCGGACCTTTTTACTCCTAAGTCATATTCTCTCATATATGACTCATGTTCCCACCATCACAACTCACCGGCCTCAGTTCATTTCTTATTTAGTCTTGCTGCGCCCGCAGCCTTCTATTTCATTTAACACAATGCGTCCTCTTCTTTTGGTATGCGACGTGTCTTTCCTTTTTTATCTCACGCGATGCGTCTTTCCTTTTATGCTTCATGCGACGCGTCGATTCCTTTTATATCACACGCGACACGACGCGTCTTTCCTTTGACTCATATGCAACGCGACAAGTCATTTCCTATTTAGACTTTAGAGTGGAGATTCTATCTTTAGCCGGCCCTAAAGGGGTTTAGTATAAATAGCTAGAATCGCCGCCCATGTAATGTTAACTTTGATCTACGCAATCTTACGTGGATTTTGAAGTCTTCGCTGTCAGCGCCTGTGCCAGCGTCGTGAAACCAGTGTTTCACATAGTCTAAATCCTGATCTCGATCTTCTGTCAATCAGAGCTCGATCAGGTAACTGCGAACAGCTTACTAGCTGAGGTCGCCCCTTTGTCACTGATCAGAGGATCAGCTCGCTAGCCATTGCCCAATGCTAGCCGTGTCCAGCCACCTATTGCCCAGAGGCCACGCCCAGATACAGGCCTTGCCCACGACCTGTCCATAGCTGACTACTCCTTGTGTGCCTGGAGGGAGCCCGCTCATCACTGCTAACAGCAACGCCAGCTGAGGTAGCCACCACTGCGTCCAGCATACCAACTGAGGTCGCCACACCCGTTGCACACCGCTCGCCAATCAGGTGATCCACTTGCAGACCCAGAAGGTCGCCGTTGTCTTCAGAGGAAGACCTGTCCGTAGCGCTCTTGACTTCAGTCATCTGCGTACGCATTATTTGTTACACCGGTCGTAACATATGCCGAATTTCATGATCCAATAACTCTAATCTGCCTCTGCTCACTTCTTCATTGCAATGCATGGCAGATGGCCTGTTTGGAGTGCGGATGGTCATGCAGGAAATTTGGTAGGGTTTGCAGGGAGGATGGTGGTTGCTGTTGGGGCTGTGACTGGATGGTAATTCCAAGTTACACACCTAATTCAACCAGCTGTCCACTATGTGGGCTATTCCATTATGGGTGGTCTGCACAATGTCATTTTTGTCCTTCAAAGGCAACCCTTCGGTCACCAATGTAGTCAAATCCCCTTGCATCTGTTCTGATGCTTTTGCTAATTTCCCAATGACATTGAGTACTTGTTGATGTTGGACCATCAACTCGTTGTTTGCAACCTGCAGACTGTCCAGCTCTGCTCGAACAGCCTCAAATTCTGCTGGAAAAGGAAGATTCTCTGTTGGTGATGGGGGGTGCGTGTGGGGGGGCCAGGCTGAGGCTCTCAACACATGCAATGTGATGAGAACTATTGGGACTAATTGAGGCCATATCAGCCATCCACATCATTGTCTGATTTGTGACATACCTTTTTTAAGTACTGGAGGGGCACATGGAGCAGTTGATGGGGGCAATATACTATCGTCACCTGCCACACCTTGAGATGGGACTTTTGGAGAGGATGCCCTGCGACTGGTGAATGGTGGAGAGGGAGATCTGCTCCGGGGGGTGGAGAGCAGAATATTGGCATCATGGGAGGGTCCAGGATTGCATGAAGGAGTGGGGGCCAATGGTTGTGACCCCTGTGTTGCTACGTTTTCACATTTTCGCCAGCTTTTCTTGCAGGCTTGACAAGCATGGCCACTCTTCGCACAATAGCAGGAGATGTTCCGCTTCATGCACTGGTGGCAGGGGATATTGTATGCCCAGTCAACGTCTGGCTCCTCAGACGGGAGCTTCGTGTCCACTGGAGGTGGACAACTTGCTCTCATTGCGCAAAGAGCCACGCTGGGCCTGGATGCAGCCTTCATATGTTTTAGCTGTTGACTCCGCTTGTGTTCCTCTTTGATGTGCTGGGCGTGTTCCTGCTCAGCGTCTGTTTGCCTCTGCATTGGGAATGCCTTTGCACTCCATTCTTGTTCAATCTCCTCCACCTTTATGATAATGTCAGAATCCATCTCTGCACTTTCCTCTGCTATCCTATTCCTGCACACTGATTGGGATGACTCACCTTGTGCTTCCTCTGCAGACCCCTCCACACCAATGTGTGCCCACCATGGATGGTCCCACAGAACTGTGGGATCCTGCACACAGATCTGGTGCCAATCTGGCCACTCCCTGTTCACATTGATCCAAAACCACTCCACTGCAATAAGCAGAGGTGGAATGTGTGGCATGGTCAATGACGCGGTGTACATATTCCTAGATATATACTACAATCACAGCATATTGAAATCAATTGTTCCACATACCATTTCCTGTGTAATCCTCTGCACCGCAATATCCCACCTATCTGTACTCATAGCGACATTGGCACACAGGATGGCTTTGATAACATTCTGAGAGAGTATGAGGGTGGCATTGGCAGCGTTGGCGTTCATAAGCACAAATTGAGTGTAGGTGTAGGAGATGTGGAAGTGGAAGGCAGTGATGGATATTTAACTAGGTAGTGATCCGTGGATTAAGCAAACACAAGATTTTCCCACAGTCACAGGATTATGTAGTGCAGTTGTCCCATAAATATGTCAGGGAGTCGTGGGCTCATCGGTGCAGATTCAGAAGAAAATGGAGTGTGGCACATTGCATTGCTGGAATGCATAGATATCACATAGTTTTATGCAGATGGAAGTGAAGCCACAAGGCAGTGGGTCATCTCTGCTGGAAGTATGTAACTAGTTAGATAATAAGCACATTTCCACATGCTCAGTGGGCCTGCTCGTGTGGTGTAGCCCATGCTTGCTATTCATGTGCGTGTCCACTGCATTATAGTATGCTCCTGCCTGTGATGCCCCAACAGGCCTGCTTGTATATAGCAAACTCACTGCATCTGTCCTTGCAGGTCCACACATGTGATTTAGTATGCATCCATGATGACTGTGTGGACCTGCCTGCATATATTCCACAGCTTCCATTTGTCCATGTCTGGCCATGTATGTTATATAGCATGTATCGCTTATGTGGCTCTGGCTGTATATAATCCACAACATCCATCTGTCTAGGTGGGCCCATGGGTGCAATGTAATCTGTCTCACCTGCATATCCTGTGCAGACCCACCTGTATATGTTCCATGATCTGCAACAAAGAACCTTGTGGACTAAACCTTTGATCGCTGCAATATTGCAATGCTGGAGTTCTGAATATGATGGGAGTAATGAGATCATGGGAGTGGGTTGTGTCTTCAAGAGATCAGAGTGAGCAGCTGAAAGTTGCGGGTGGTGAGGGAAGTACATTGGGCCCCCGCAGATGATCTGCACATGCCCCTATTTACATATTCCACCACCTCCATCTGTCAATTTGGGCCCATGCATGTGATGCAGCCTGCATCCCCCATATGTCATGTGCGGGCTGCTTTGGATATATTCTACCACCTCCATCGCTCTATGTGTGCCCATGCATGGAATGTAGCCTGTATCTGTGATGCCTTTGGGGACCCACCATATGTATTCTGCAGCCTCCTTATGCAATGCAGCCACATCCCCTATGTACTTGCAGGTCTGCTTGTCTGCGATATACTCACCAAATCTGTTCTTGTGGGCCTGTCCATATGATGTACCCCACCTCCATAATGCTTTTGTGGGCCCACATGTGTGATATAGCCTATATCCCCTATCTATCTGTGGGCCCACTCATCTATAGCACCCATGGCTCATGTCATCTCACAGGCCCACTCGTATTTGGTACATTCATCCCATCTGTTCTTGCAAGCCCATCCATGTGATGTACCCCACCTCCACAATGCTTTTGCAGGCCCGCACATGTGATGTAGCCTATATCCCCTATGTATTTGTGGGCCCACTCATCTATGGTATCCATGGTTCATTTCATCTCATGGGCCCACTCATATTTGGTACATTCATCCCATTGGTTCTTGCAGGCCCGTCCATGTGATGTGCCCCACCTCCATAATGCTTTTGTGGGCCCACACCTGTGATGTAGCATGTATCCCCCATCTATCTGCAGGCCCACTCATCTATAGTACCCATGGCTCATTTCATCTCATGGGCCCACTCGTATTCAGTACATTCATCCCATTCATTCCTGCAAGCCCATCTGTGTGATGTACCCCACCTTTATAATGCTTTTGTGGGCCTGCACGTGTGATGATGATCCGCACATACCCCTGTGTACATATTCTGTCACCTCAATCTGTCTGCATGTGTCCACAAATGTGATGTCCACTGTCTCTCTGATGCCTTTGTGGACCAGCCTGTAAATATTCCACAGCCTCCATATGCTGTGTAGCCGCATCCCCTATGTGCTTGTGGGTCTGGATATACTCACCAAATCCATTCTTGTGGGCCCATCCACATGATGTACCCCACCTCCATAATGCTTTTGTGGGCCCACATGTGTGATGTAGCCTGCATCCCTTATGCATGTGCAGGCCCGCCCATCTCATGGCTCATTGCATTTCACAGGCCCGCTCATATGTGGTACATGTACCCCATTTGTTCTTGTGGGCTTATCCATGTGATGTATCTTACATCCATGATGCTTTTGTGGGCCCACCCCTGTGATGTGACCTACATGCCCAACATATGTGCAGGCCCACTCATCTATAGTACTGATGGCAGATTTCATGCCAGGGGCCTGCTCATATGTAGCACACTCACCATATTTGTTCTTCCGGGCCCATAAGTGTGATATAGCCTGCATGCATGATACATGTGTGGGCCCACCCTGCAGGCCCACCCATGCAATGCAGGCTTTCTCCACCCTGTCCTTGTGGGCCCACCCATCAATTCCACACCTGATCCATACACCCCCACAGGCCCACCCATCCAATGTAGGCTTTCTGTCCCATGCTGTTGTGGGCCCACTCATCCATAGGATGCTTAGTCTATATATTTCCGCAAACCTGCCTGTGTTGTTTTCCTATCCTTCAGTGGGCCCTCTCATGTATAGACACTTTTTTTGCAGACCAACCCTCTTGAATTCCATTCATATCTCTCACTGACAGGCAGGCCCATCCACTTATATGCAATATTCCTACAGTATATTGCCGGGCCTGCCACAGGGTGACTGTGTACATGGTGAGATTGTCAGGCCAGGGTGGCTGTGTGTATCGGAAAATGTGACTACATGGGCTCTTACCATCATGACCAATGCGTCCCTGACAGCATCAGGCGGTGTCCTGATGCAGCACGACCTTAATGGGGATTTGAAGCCATGTGGCTATCTCTCCCAGACTTTCGCCCCTGCTGAGCGAAACTATGATATTTTCGACCAGGAATTACTTGCTGTAATCAGAGGATTAGAAGAATGGTGTCAATACCTTCTCGGATCGGCATTCCCTGTGATGGTTCTTATGGATCACAAGAACCTTACCTATTTTAAGCAGCCTCAGAAGTTATCCTGATGTCAAGCCTGGTGGCTCTTGTTTCTCCAAGATTTTGATCTGGCATACACTGCCCTCCCTGGATCTCGCATGGGTCCAGCCGATGCCCTCTCCTGACACAACACTGTTGACACATCCATGGACAACGCTGATGTCCAATCGCTGCCAGACGATGCCTTTACCCACCAAGTTCATACCATTGATCTCACCTTGGCTGATTGAATCCATCAATCCTCTGCCGAGGACCCCCTTGTCCTTGATGCCCTGAAAGGCATGGAAAATGATATCCCCTTGTTCGGCCGGTCCTCCACTTAGGACTGGACCTTCCTGGATGGAAAACTTTATTACAAAGGTTGGATGTACATCCCGGGTGATGCCCATCAGGAACTAGTCCTTGATGCCCACACCTCCCTGGAAGGGGGCCATGGTGGCCATATGTGCACAGTCACCCTCCTGTCCAAAGATTACTGGTGGCTGGGCCTCTCCTCCTTTGTTCGACGATTTGTTGCTGGATGTGCCATTTGCCAAGCAAACAAAGTCCAGACCCACCCCACCATTCCCCCCCTTGTGCCATTACCCATTCAAACCACACTCCCTTTTGCCCATCTGTCCGTCGACCTGATCACTGACCTTTCCCCTGTCCGGGGTCTTGATTCTATTATGGTCGTGGTCAACCATGGCCTTAGTAAGGGGGTAATTCTGGCTCCTTGTACAAAAACTATCGATTCAGCAGGAATAGCCAAGCTTTTTTATGAAAACGTCTTCAAACAATTCGGGTTGCATGACAAATTAATCTCAGATTGTGGACCTCAATTTGCCTCTGCTTTCACAAGAGAACTGGCCAGGATCCTGAAATACGACATTTCCCTGTCCACTGCCTATCATCCCCAATCTGACGGAGAAACTGAACAATACAATCAGGAATTAGAAACTTACCTCCGGATATTCTGCCAGGGAAAACCAGAACAATGGTTGGAACACCTTACTGCCACCAAATTCACTCATAATGCCGCAATACACTCCTCAATGGGAAAATCTCCCTTCTCCCTAATTATGGGATACAAACCAAGATCGTACCCCCCACTAGGTGCTACCTTCTTGCCTGCGCTAGAAAAACGGCTCTCCCATTTTGAGGATGCACGTAAAGAAGCCGAAGCCATGCACACCCTGACCCAACTATGAATGAAAGAAAGAATTCACTCCAAGTTCAAACCATGAAAAGTTGGAGATGAGGTATGGTTGGATGCAAAAAACATCCAAATCAAGAACATTTCCCAGAAGCTGTCACCAAAAAGATTAGGACCATTCAAAGTCTCAGAAGTAATATCCCTGGTGGCCTTCCACATATCCCTTCCGAAACAGTGGAAGATCCACAATGTATTCCACACCTCCCTATTACTGTCATATCAGGAGACCCCTGAACATGGGCCCAATTTCAATAAACCACCACCAGAGTTAATAGATGGAGAAGAGGAATATGAAATGGAACATATAACCAATCATCACGGAATCAATAACCGGAGGCAATACCTTGTACATTGGAAAGGGTATCCTGGTGCCGAGGATACTTGGAAACCTGAAAGAAATTTTGACAATGCTCGGGAACTACTGGAAGAATATAAAAGGAGGAAATTCCTCTGATTGCTTCTTCCTTAGAACCCCCATGTCCTATAATTTCACCAATGGAACCACTCCTCTTTGTACTCATCTCAACCGCCTCTCCTCTGTTGCCCACCACACCCTCTATGTCGCTACTCTCCAAAACCAAGATGCTACTGATATCTTCGAGAGGACCCCCCTCTTCACCGCCAACACCACACTCGTCCTCCTTGTTAGACTCTACAGAGTCTACAGTACCCTTCAGTTCCTTTTTACCTGGGTCACCTGGTGCTTGGCAGGTCCCCATGTCTTCATCAACACTCCCCAACTTACTGCCCAGAACGATGTTGCCATCAACACCTTCCAATAGACCCTCACGGAGGCCTGAAACCTCACACTGGACCACATTGAAGAAGAAGGCTTTGACAGCATCCTCGCTTCCCTCCCCAACCCCATCCTCGCTGATGCCCTCTACCTTGTTCTCCTTCTCCTATCCACAGACAAGCGAGCAGAATACTTCTCCCCCAACCTCCATCCCACAGACTTCTCCCATAGCAATGGCTGTCTTGGATGGGCCACCATCCACACTGAGGCCGAGGAGTATGAGTCTGATGGATCTAGCTCTGACTCCTCCAATGATCAGGCTGACAGAGATACCATCGTGGCAACCTCCCCCATATCTCCCGAACCCTCTCCCCTCTTCCCCAGGCTCCACAGACAGCAGAAATTTCTTTTCTTCACAGGAATGCCTCACCTCCCCCACCTTAACCTACCTGCTGCCATGGATACCACCCCTGGGCATCTCCTCCCCAGGATACCTGAGAACTCTCCAACAATGCCTGCTCTCGAGCCCATTACCCCAGATCATTCCCCTACTGCCATGGATAGTTCTCCCAGTCCCATATTTCACTCCAGTAACACCTTGTCGTGAATGTTTTCCCCACATGTACAGTTCGGCGGAGTCACCTGTTTCCAATGCTGAGAACTGGAACACATCTGCCCAAATTGCCCCTACTATATGTGCCCCTTCTGCAACATTGCTGCCCCTGGTCACTCCCAATACCATTGTCCCTCCACCCGCTGTGGCAAATGCAACACCCTCGGACATTGAGCCTGGAATTGCACCAAGGATGACATCAATCCCTCTACCTGGGACCTCACCGACCATGACATTAATGAGGGAGACAGAGATAATTGAGCTGGTGGCTCAAAGCTATGAAGGGGGTAATGTTACAAGTGTCCTAGGGGGGACTATTTTTCTTTCTCCTATGAGTTCACCAGACCTATTGGTATCCGCTCTGATACCCGATTCACTCTGGGAAGACATTCTTTCAGACCTGGATATCCCACAGGAGATATGGGATGATGTCTTCCACTCAGCTCTCTTTGAAGGCTAGTTGCTTCTCAGACCCAATTCACTTTCGCTTCCTTTACTGCAGACCTTCAAATTCTCCTAAGTCAAATTCTCTCGTATTTGACTCATATCCTATTCATCATTGACTCATTCCGGCCTCAGTTCATTTCCTTATTTCATTTTAACCAGATTAGTTGAGCTGTGCCTGCAGCACTTCCATTTCATATTTATCTTCGATGCAACGTGTCTCATTTCCTATTACAGTACGCGACACGACACATCCTATTTTCTCTCACAATACACAATGTGACATGTCTTCATTTATCCTTTTATACTTTAGAGCGGTGATTCTATTCTTGACCTGCCCTAAAGGGGCTTAGTATAAATAGCCAGAATCACTGCCCATGTAACTTTAACTTTGATCTATGCAATCTTACATAGAATTCGAAGCCTTCGCTGTTTCAGTTTGGTCAATTGCTGTCACCTAAACTAGATCTCAAACTCCTGTCAATCAGAGTTCGATCTAGGCACTGAGAACCTTTCCAGGAAGGTGTCTCCACTTTATCCCTGATCAGAGGATTGTTACAAGTGTCCTAGGGGGTACTGTTTTTCTCTCTCCCATGAGTTCACCGGACTTGTCAGTATCTGCTCCGATACCCGACTCTCTCTGGGAAGACATCTTACCAGACCTGGACATCCCACAGGAGGTATGGGAGAAGTACTTCCACTCTGCGCTCTTTGAGGATTAGGCTTCGCTCAGACCTGTTTCATTTCTAACTGCAGACCTCTTAAACTCCTAAGTCATATTCTCTCATATATGACTCATGTTCCTCTCCATCATGACTCACCTTGGCCTCAGTTCATTTCGCCTATTTCATCTTATCCAGATTAGTCAAGCTGTGTCCGCAGTATCACATTTCATATTTAACAAGATGTGTCTTTCTTCTTTTGATATGTGACACGTCTTTCCTTTTATATCTTATGCGACATGACACATCTTCATTTAACCTTTCATATCATATGTGACATGATGCATCATTTCCTTTTATACTATAGAGCGGAGATTCTATCTCTAAAACCGGCCCTAAAGGGGCTTAGCATAAATAGCTAGAATCGCTGCCCATGTAACCTTAACTTTGATCTATGCAATCTTACATAGAATTCAAAGCCTTCGCTGTCAGCACCTGTGCCAGCATCATTAATCATTGAAACCGGTGTTTCATCTCGTCGTCTATCTTGATCTCGAACATCTGTCAATCAGAGTTCAATCAAGGCACTGAGAACCTTCTATAAGGAGGTGTCACCACTTTGTCCCTGATCAGAGGATCAGCTCGCATGCCATTGCCCAATGCTCGCCGCCGTCACCGCCTATTGCCCAGAGGCCGCACCCAGATACAGGCCTTGCCCATGACCTGTCCATAGCTGACTACTCCTTGTGTGCCTGGAGGGAGCCTGCTCATTGCCTTGCAAACAGCACATTAGCTGAGGTTGCCACAACCGTTGTACACCACTCGCCAATCAGGTGATCCACCTGCAGACCAAGAAGGTTGCCTGTTACAACCGGTGTAACAAATAATGCATATGCAGAAGACTGAAGTCTTTGCTATGGGACAAGTCTACCTCTGTAGACACAGGTGACCTTCTTGGTCTGCAAGCAGATCACCTGATTGGTGAGCGGTGTGCAATGGTTGTGGCGACCTCAGCTGGTGTGCTGTTCGCAAGGCAATGAGCAGGCTTCCTCCAGGCACACAAGGAGTAGTCGGCTATGGACAGGTTGTGGGCAAGGCCTGTATCTGGGCATGGCCTCTGGGCAATAGGTGGCTGGGCAAGGCGAGTGTTGGGCAATGACTTGCAGACTGATCCTCTGATCAGGGACGAAGTGGTGACACCTCCCTATAGAAGGTTCACAGTTACTTGATTGAACTCTGATTGACAGATGTTCGAGATCAAGATTTACAACAAGATGAAACACTGGTTTCAATGATTAACAATGCTGGCACAGGCACTGACAGTGAAGGCTTCGAATTCTACGTAAGATTGCATAGATCAAAGTTAGAGTTACATGGGCAGTGATTCTAGCTATTTATACTAAGCCCCTTTAGGGCCGGTTAGAGATAGAATCTCCGCTCTAAAGTATAAAAGGAAATGATGCATCGCATCACATATGATATGAAAGGTTAAATGAAGACGCATCGCGTCACATGTGATATAAAAGGGAAGATGCGTGTCGTGTCGCGTAAGATATAAAAGGAAAGATGCGTTGCATATCAAAAGAAGAAAGACGCATCTTGGTTAAATATGAAATGTGATACTGCGGGCGCAGCTCAACTAATCTGGACAAAGATGAAATAGGTGAAATGAACTGAGGCCGAGATGAGTCATGATGGAAGGAACACAAGTCATATGCGAGAGAATATGGCTTAGGAGTTTAAATGGTCCACAGTTAGAAATGAAACAGGTCTGAGCAAAGCCTAGTCCTCAAAGAGCGCAGAGTGGAAGTACTCCTCCCATATGTCCTGTGGGATGTCCAGGTCCAGTAGAATGTCATCCCAGAGGGACTCAGGTATCGGAGCAAGTACCGACAGGTCTGGTGAGCTCATGGGTGAGAGAAAAATAGTACCCCCTAGCATACTTGTAACATTGCCGTTGTCTTCAGAGGAAGACCAGTCCCGTAGCAAAGACTTCAGTCTTCTGCATACGCGTTATTTGTTACACCGGTCATAACAAGGATCAGCTCGCAAGCCATTGCCCAACGCTCACTGTCACTGCTGCTTATTGCCCAGAAGCCACACCCAGATAGAGGTCTTGTCCACAACCTCTCCATAGCTGACTACTTCTTATGTGCCTGGAGGGAGCCTGCTTATTGCCTTGTGTCCAGTATACCAACTGAGGTCGCCACACCTGTTGCACACTACATGCCAATCAGAGGATCTGCCGTCAACCAAGAAGGTCCTGTCATTCACAGAGGTGGACAGTCTGTAGCAAAGACTTCAGTCTTCTGCATACATGTTATTTGTTACACCGGTCATAACAGGGCCAGTATGGGACAGGAACTGCCACCCACAGGGGAAGGGGAACTATCTGGGATAATGGGGTTGAGAGGAGGCATGGTTGGGGAGTTCTCAGGTATCCCAGGGAGGAGATGGCTCAGGGAGTCTCCCAAGGTGGTGGATAAATTAAGGTGGGGGAGGTGGGGCATCCCAGTGGAGAAAAGGAAATTCTGCTGTCTGTGGAGAGTGGGGAAATAGGGAGAGGGTTCAGATGATATGGGGGTGGTTGGGGCAGTTGCCACAACGGTGTTCTCGTCTCCTCGTTCCTCAGATGAGTCAGAGTCAGATCCATTGGACTCATACTTGTTATGAGTAGTACTATTTTCAAACTTTTTCAATTGTTACACTCTACATTCACTTTCACTTTCTATCATACATCTAAGTGCACGTGATCATGGGAAACTATGACTAAGCAAGTCTAGACCCATGACATCATAAACACATGCTATTAATTTCCGCTTACTTCTCTTCTTATTTAATTACCGGTGAGAACTCTCCCACCATACTATATCCATACATAGTAATTTCTCTCACGCACTGCTTGGTCTGTGCACATCTCTCAGTAGTATAAAGGCTTGCATGTATTAGCCTGTTACCTCAGTCTAATCCATTTGTCATCGTGTGGTTTCTAACCCGCTGTGATTAAGGATATCACTCTTGCCTCTACTCTTTTCTCTCGCCAGCAGTTGGTGTACGCTGCGAAGTGTGTCATCCGGCTAGTGATCTTTTCGGAGGTCATAACAGTACTCCTCGACTGTTCCCTAAGTGGGGAGGATGGAACTCCATCCAAGACATCAATTTCTTCTAGAGAAGTCCACAGGGTGGAGGTTGGGAGAGAAATATTCCTCTTGTTTGTTGGTGGACAGGAGAAGGAGAATGGATAGAGGGCATCAGAGAGGATGGGGTTGGGGAGTAGGGCAAGGACACTGTCAAAGCCCTCCTCTTTGAGGAGGTCCAGGGTGAGGTTCCGCACTTCCATGATGGTCTGTTGGAAGATGTTGACTGCAACATTGTTCTGGGCAGTACATCTAGGGGTGTTACAAGTATGCTAGGGGGTACTATTTTTCTCTCACCCATGAGCTCACCAGACCTGTCAGTATTTGCTCCGATACCTGAGTCCCTCTGGGATGACATCCTACTGGACCTGGACATCCCACAGGACATATGGGAGGAGTACTTCCACTCTGCGCTCTTTGAGGACTAGGCTTTGCTCGGACCTGTTTCATTTCTAACTGTGGACCATTTAAACTCCTAAGTCATATTCTCTCGCATATGACTTGTGTTCCTTCCATCATGACTCATCTCGGCCTCAGTTCATTTCGCCTATTTCATCTTTGTCCAGATTAGTTGAGCTGCGCCCGCAGTATCACATTTCATATTTAACCAAGATGCGTCTTTCTTCTTTTGATATGCAACGCATCTTTCCTTTTATATCTTACACGACACGACACGCATCTTCCCTTTTATATCACA
>QFEF01003541.1:0-17742 GCA_003316035.1 Neoboletus subvelutipes | reverse complement strand
TATTCCCTTACAACCAGAGATCCACTCAGGAGCTTCTTAGCTCAAACAATCACTTTACCTTGAGTCTTGGTACTTGTCACACCTCGCTCACCCTCCTCTTCTTCGAATAGTCAAGATCATAGCTCGGCGTCCCCAAGACAGACATAGATAGTTGTTTGGGTCGTTTCATACTGCGCTGGGTGATGATGAACCTGAGCCCTCCAAGTCTGCTGCTATGCAAATCCAGCTTGATGGGTCTAATGAATCAGCAAGTCCAGACCCTCAGCCAGATCTACTGGATTCTGAGCAACCGATACACGGCGATATAGAGGAAACAAATTCCCCGCTTACCTTGTTCTTGGACATGATGGGTGACGATGAAGTTGCAGAATCAAACACGGAGCCAGTTCTTGAAACAATCAACAAGCTTTTGGAGCAAACGAAAAAATACAAATCATTTACCTCCATGTTTTACCTCAACTCACTCAAGAAATTCATTAATCTGTGGTCCAAATACCAAGTGAATCCAAAGATCAAACAGCCGATGCAAAAGGCAAGCCATGCCATTGCTGCTTCCATTGGCAAGGGACCATACATGGCTCACAAGATTCGTTCTCTCTACAGATACATCAGTCAATTCCATACACTGCCTCCCATCAGCAAAGGGAACCATCATGCTTACCTGACATTATTGAACAATGAGCGAATCTCATCAGCAGTGCGACGGTATCTGACAGTGCTTGCAAATGGCGAGGTAAATGACAAGCAAACACTGAAATGATGAAAACTTAGCCAGTTTGTTAGATTACACCCCTTCGCTTGATGAAGCAGGTGAACGATGTGATCATGCCATCATTGGGTCTGAATCTTGATGGCCAAGACATCTCTGAGGCAACTGCACGTTGATGGCTTGCCAAGTTGGGTTATGAGCTGAAAGAGGTAAAGAAAGGAATTTATGTTGATGGGTATGAATGGAAAGATGTAATGACTTACCGGGAAATATTCTTGAGGGAGTTTGGTGACAATGAAAGGTATTTGAGTAACGCTATCAAGTTACTTGAGTTATTGGCTTACAAAAAACAGGTTAAGATGTACATATAGAGATGAGGATCTTGAGCCGGTCGAACCTTGCCTGGGTCCCGGCGAGAGGCTTCATGTCCCAATCATGCATGATGAATCAATAATTCGTGCAAATGATCTCCAACACCGTGTATACATACATGATGGCAAAATGCCCTTGAGGAAAAAGAGTCAAGGACGTGCAATCCATGTCTCCGATTTCATTGTGGAACATACTGGACGACTCACCCTATCACCAGCTCAGATTGGAGAGAATGTGCGGCTTCCTGTCACGGAGCGATTGGAGGTCACTAATGCATGCAAGATTATCTATCCTGGGAAAAACCATGATGGTTTTTGGACAAATGAAAATCTGGTTGCACAGGCAAGTAATCAACAATGTCGCGTCAAGTACGGAAACACTTATGCAGGACTGCAGACAGGTGAAACATGCGATTTGCATCTTTGAGCGAATGTATCCGAATGCCATCGCTGAATTCGTTTTTGATCAGTCATCGGCACATGGCACATTCGCAAAGGATGCACTGAATGCCAAAGAAATGAACGTTAGACCTGGAGGAAAACAAAGAAAAATGCATGATACCGTGATCTCCATGGATAACCCGAATCCATCATTGCATGGCAAGCCCCAGACAATGATTTTCCCTGTTGACCTTCCATCTGAACACCCAGATCATGCTTTCTGTGGGCAACCAAAGAGTATGCAACGAGTTCTGGATGAGCGTGGCTTGTTATCCGTATTGGAGAGGGCAAATGGTGGCAAAGTAGTTGGTGAGTGCCAAATGTGTAAGCTCTTGTGAGAAGTGCAAGAGAGGCTTGCTCATGAGGCACAGGCAGCAGCAGAGGGGGCTGACGATGTGATCACCATCAACGACACCGCTGAAAATGGCATTCTTGAATCCATGTGAACAGACTGCTGCATGTGAAAGATGCTTGCAAGTCAACATGATTTCATGGACAAAAAACCACTTATCCGGATAGTCATTGAGGAGGCTGGTCACAAATGCTGGTTCCTGCCCAAGTTTCATTGTGAGTTGAATCCAATCGAGATGTACTGGGGCTGGGTGAAAGCGCGTGAGTCTGGAAGTGTTCCTGTGTGCTCAATGGGGCTGATGTGGGCCGATGCAGTGATAACAGGTTTCCGCCTTGTGGCAGATGGGACTTTTCCCACCGCAAAGCGCCTTGTTCCCGAGATCCTGGATGATTGCCCGCTCAAGATAATCCGTGCATTTTTCCAAAAGAGCTGGCGGTACATGGACGCTTACAGGTAAATCTACAGGTACCACCATATCAGACTTTCTAAATAAATATTTTTTCCAGAAGGGGCCTCAATGCAAAGCAAGCTGAATTCACCATGAAAAAGTACAGGTCCCACCATCGTTGTGGGCCTGCTGTTATGATGAGTGTCGAAGTTTTATTGAATTGAGCAGCAAAGGGAGCTTGGTGTTAGTATACCAAAAGCAGTAACTCCGATGTCCAAATATGGTAACTCCAACTGTCAGTGTTTCAAGTTCACTTTTCAGACAGTCCCAATTTTTCAGTGTCAGAATTTCAAAATTCTAACGAGATAGCAGGCTTCCTCTGGTGTCCTAGAGTACATACAAATCATTAAAATACCACCTATTTAATGTGTTGAGATGTTATTAGCATTCTGGTTTTGCCTCTAAGTGAGTTGCCTATTTTGAGTGAGTGGCACTGTATAATCCCACGGTGTCTAACGTTGTTCGCATCCACCACCTCTCAAGCTATCTGTCGTGCTCCGCTCATCTTTCAGCTATCTTAACTACATCCGCAATGGTGGCCGCCATTAAGAAGCAAATTGGATGCCTCCGATCCCGTATCGCCAGTGGAAGCTCGCCTCTGGCACCGGCTGACCATTCAGATGTATCCAATACGCAACCCAGCGTGGTTCCCAGTGGCTTGAACATTCTTTCGACTCAAGGCAATGACACCGAAGTTCTCGCTCTCAAGACCCAGCCCACAAATTTAGACATGCCTGAGGTCACAGGCCCCATCTCTCTCAAGCCACGCTCTGACAACTTGAGTGTTGCCAACATGCAGATGAAACCTGTGGATGTTGCCCACTTCATGCAACAAGTTGACCTGGACCTTATGGAGAAATTTGGGTGATTTAGAATTCTCGTCATCGGCAGGGCAAATGCCGGTAAGACAACCATCCTTCAGAGAATCTGCAACTTGACGGAAGATCCGGAGATCCTCAGCAACCAAGGGTGAAAGGTAGGTTGAACAAGCTGGAATATAGTGGGCGCTAATGCCGTCAACATGTGATCAGGTTGATTCCATGATCGAAGGGTCCAGGGAGGTGAGTGTCATATCTACTGCGAATGTCATGGAAGTGCCTTTGTGAGCCATCTTGCCTTGCATAGTGTGAAATCCATGACATCAATCATGAGATGGTTTTCAAAAGCAATGAGAGATTTGTTTTCCATGACTCTCCCAGGTTTGAGGCTGGCCATGAGGACGAGTTTGAGAAGATGACAGATTTCATTACAAAGCAAGGAAATACAACTTTCCTCAAGAAGCAGATCCATGCCATATGGTGAGTGGGTATATTGAGTTGGATTCTAACCACTGCCACAATATGAGCAGGTACTGCATTCAAATGGATCAAATTTATTGTGCTGTCAGTGTTGCAGAGGAATGGTTTTTTGGTGAATGTAATACTGGAAATGGTGTGAATTTTTGTTGATGATGTGTTCTGAGCTGATTGGTTTGGGTGCTAGTGCCAGTTGTGGTGCTATTCACTAAATGTGATGCTCTCAGAACACAGGCATTCCAGCTTGAAGACCTATCCCTGCTTCCTGAAGATCAATTTGTGAAGCAGAAGACATGTGCTGAAGCAATTTTTGCCAAGAGAAATATATGGGGGGATCTATGCAAGATGAAATTTCTTCCAAAGGCATATGTCAAACTGGAAGGTCACATATGCTTTCATCTCAACTCTATTCTATTGATTATGTTACCAGACATGGATACATCTGATGTGGGATGTAACATACTGTTGGAACAGACTGCAGCTATATTGAACAATGTATCATTGCAGATGTTATTGATCACAGCACAGGAAAAGAATATTCTGCTATGCATTGAGTATGCAGTGACACAGTGAGTGAAATAGTTGTTTGATGTAAAGAGTATATATATTAATGCCATAAAGTGCCTTGGTGCCTTATCTTGAATTCAAGACCACTGAGGAGAATGTTCTTGATCTGGGTAAGACATTGGCAAGTTGGTTTCCACACACACAGGTAAGATTTTGAGTCAAGAGAATATTAAGAGACAAATGTATATGCTTAAATGGTATTGATGGATGATTAGGTAATTATCCTAACATGTCATTGAACAAGAGCTAGCTGACTGTTTTATTTTGTCCATGAAGAGTGTACATGAAATATTATGCATTGAAGTAATAAATTCACAATCCTTGTTATATTCATATGTAGGTTGTGAGTAATGTATCAGAACAAAACTACTTATTAAAATGTACTGAACTGTTGTGCTTTAATAGCAGGTGAGTAATCTGATGGAGACTTGAAACAGAGCAGTGCTGATGGGTTTATGGGTATGTTTGGAATTTCAAGGAAGTAACTCATATAGGAATATACATACATATACAAGAAAACCTCTTCTTAATCAATTTCTTTGGTGCCATGGTTGTGTGTGGTTTTACAATCAGGCAGTGAGTACTCAGTAATATGAAATGTAGTGAGTGAAAGTGTGGTTAACAGATTGATATTTGTACCATGCAATATGAGAGGGAGTAAGTGAGTTGATTACATCTGAAAAACACAAAGCTAAGGATTTCATGTGTATTGTGGCAACTATCATTGGATATAAAGGAAGTGAGTATTATATGCATGAAAAAGATATAATTTTATAGACAATATTGTGTTGATCTTCACAAATGCAATTTTAATAATAATTTGTAAGGGATCAATTACTTATTTTAAAGCTCACTATTGATGATAGGCCTGTGTGCTGTGTTTGCACTGGTAGTTGGTGAGCCTCCTGTGTCAACATAAAATCAGAACACTGTAAATGAAGCTGCCTCCTGCTGCACTTCCAGTTGGTTAGTGGTCTGATGTGGATGTGAAATGAGAATCCTGCTCATTACCATGCCTCCTGCTCTCCCATTGATAGAGAATAAGTGGATTGATGTGCATTTGAAATGAGAATCCTGCTCATCACTATGCCTCTACTGCTCTCCCATTTATAGATAGTAAGTAGTCTGATGTGCATTTGAAATGAGACTCATGTTCATCACCATCCTCTCCTGCTCTCCCATTGAGAGGCAGTAAGTGGTCTGATCTGGATTGAAGTGGGAATGCTGCACATCACCATGTCTCCTGTTGCTTTTACATTAATAGCAAGTAAGTGGTCTGATCTGGATTTGAAATAAGGATCCTGCTTATCACCCTGTCCTCTCCTGCTCTCCTGCTCTCCCATTTATAGAGAGTAAGTGGTCTGATGTGTGTAATGATCCTCAAGCAAAGACCACTAGCCAGGTGACTATCTTGCAGTGTACACCAACACTGGCAAAGTAAAAATGAAGCAAGAGTGATATCCTTAATCACAATGTAGTAAACCACAAGGTAACAAATGGAATAGACTGAGGAGGTAGCAGGCTAATACATGACCACCTTTATACTACTGAGGAATGCACACAGACCAAGCAGTGCATGAGAGGAAATACTAAATATGGGTATAGTATAGTGGGAGAGTTCCCATTATGCTGAGAGAAGAAGATAAGTGAGTAGTAATTAAAGACACAAGGTGTGATGTCATAAATCTGGGTTTAGATTATGTAAGAGTTCCCACAGTCACATGTTTAATGCCATATGATGAACGTAAAATGTGTGTAAAATGTAAGGATTGAAAAAGTTTGAAAATATTACTATTCATAACAATGTGCATTTGAAATGAGACTCATGCTCATAACCATTCCTCTCCTGCTCTCCCATTGACAGCTAGTAAATTGATCTCATTTGCACTCAAAATGAGAATGCTTATCAACATGCCTGCTGCTCCTCTTCCATTGATAGGAAGTAAGTAGTCACATGTGCATTTGAAATAAGAACACTGCTGGGCATTTCTTTGTATGCTTTTTGATTCCTTCACTGTTTTCCAAATAGTTTGTTTGTCCTTCTGTATGCATAAGGAAATATTGATTACTAATCAATTCATATCCTTTCCTTTTACCACTCTTATCCTGATAGCAAGTAAGTGATTCAATTTCAAATGAGAGGAAGAATCTGATTTATCAGTTGACATTAACATTCATTTTCACAGAAGGTAATAATATGATATGGATTGACAAATTTTATCACTGATATATACATATTTACAATGCCTTTTGTAATGCTTTGTACAAAACAGAATGTAAGTCACCTGATTTGCAATGGACATTTGCATTCTGCTCATTAAACTTGTCATTTCAATGTCAACTCTGGCACAATTATATTATTCCTTAAATTATGTGCAGTGTTACAACTAGACCAGCAAGGGCCTAGTCTGAGGACCTGGGGGGCCTCTAGTCTCCATAGGATTATGATCTGGAGGGTCTTCACATGTTAGCAAGGCTATAAAAGAGAGGCTTTGTGAGTATCCACATGAGAGATGGTCAAAAAGTATAAGGGCTGCTAGGAGCATTGCATAGACCACTAGGATCATGGTGCAATTGATGGTATAGGTTCAAGGAAGCCCAGGAAAGTGTACAAGGTGAGGCTAGGAGTACAAGTGTCCAGGTAGATAGGATGGGGGCCAGGTAGGTTCAAGTTAAAAGGAAACATAGGAGTGTGAGAGCATGACTATAAGTAGACATCCAGATGAAGCACAGACCAAGGTCTAGCTAGGTAAGGGAAGAAAGGTGCATAAGGCATCTGAGGTCAAGGGTAAGCCCAGGAAGAGGGCAACAAGTCATAGGAATATCATGTGAGGAGGCAGATGTGAATGTTTAAGAGTACAAATGAAAAAGATCAATGAAATGTGAAGCATAGCCATGCACTGATGTGTAGGGATGATTTGAGAGGAGTCATAGGTCTAGATGACACATGGTGACACATAATGATGCACCACAGGAGAGGTTACACAGCTAGGATGTGAGGAGGAGGAGGGGTGACAAGTAGGGGTGATGTGGCTGGTGATGATGCAAGTCAAGGGTGACATGGCTGGGATAAGGCAATGGGGAATCCCTGGTAAGTCCAGTGGTTGATGTGGGAAGTACAGGGGCAAGGCCAGGATGAGGTCAAGGCATGGGAGAGGTCTAGATGCATATGAAGGGTTCCAGGGGGAGGAAGGTCCAAGTGACTGATGGTGTTAGTTTCTGGTTTGGAAGAAACTGGAACAGAATTGGAGCAAACCTGGACCTGGAGTACCAGTGCTTAGCTGTTCCCTAAGGCTATGGAGATCAAAGGGGGATATGGAGGGAGTTTCCACAAGGGCATAGACAAGTAGTGATGGCTACTAGAGGGTAGGAGAATGGAGGGATGGCAAGGTTGCCAGAGTGGGATTTCCAGTGGTTTTGATGATTCCATGAGGATTTTGATGGTTCCAATGGTTCCAAAGAGTTCCAAGGAGAGATAGCTTATGCTAGGGGAATCAGAGGGGTTCAAGGAGGAAACAGTGGGTGATAGTGCTCATGCTAGCACTGCTCAAGGAAAAAGAGTGGTGTAGAAATGGTTAAAGAAATGAGTGGCCAAGTGTTACCTGTCACAAGGGGGTTCTGTTACAAGTGTGACAGATACCTCTATTTTTCTCTCACCCATCATGTCTCCTACTCTTGACACAATTGACCACTCTGCTCAGGATATCTGGGCAGACATTCTTCCAGACATTGAACTTCCTCAATCCCTATGGGACAAGGTATTCAACTCCTCTCTATTCCAGGAGTAGTCACTTGGACACTTGCCTTCCATCTCTGTCTTGCACCTCTCACAGTCTCTTTTCATTTCAGGCTCTTTTGGACCCTTTCACTCCTAAGTCAAATTCTCTTATATTTGACTCATATCCATTTACCATATTTCATATTTCATTTTAATTGTATTCACTTTGGCCTCAGTATGACTGCAGCTGCAGTTCATTTCATTTCACAACCTTTATGCCAGCACCACTAATGGTGCCAATATGATACTTACTTCCCTGATTGGATCATACAAAGTACTCAGTCCCTCTATTTATATCTCTGGCCCTAAAGCACCTAGTATAAATAGTTAGATCTCTGCTTCAATGTATTCTTAACCTTGATCTATGCAATCTATGTAGAGTTCAAGCTCCTCACTAAAACACCTCACTTTGAACTTCTGTCAATCAGAAGCTCAGCTTGGGAACTAAGATCCTTCAGAGGAAGGAGTCTCCACTTTATCACTGGATCAGAGGATCTGCCTGTCCAAGCTATTGTCCACAGCTCATCGCCATGACTCTTGTCCACAAGTTGCCACACACCATGCTGGGGCCTTGTCCATGACCCCCCATAGCTGACTCTCCTTTCTGTGCCTAGGAGGAGCCCACTCATATCTGTACTGAGGCAACCACCTAGGGGTACCATAACCATTGCACAGCAAGTGCTGACTGTTATGACCAGTGTAACAAATAATGTGTACACAGAAGACTGAAGCCTTCTCTACTGTTGGTGACCCTCCAGTCAAGATATATGTTGTGTGAGGGTTGTGGTACCCCTTGGTGAAGCTGCAGTACAGATATGAGTGGGCTCCTCCTAAGCACAGATAGGAGAGTCAGCTATGGAGAGGTTGTGGGCAAGGCCTCTATCTGTTACAAGTGTTCTAGGGGAGGATATTTTTCTTTCACCCTTGAGTTCACCCGACCTCTCCATTACTACTCCAGTACCAGATTCCCTTTGGGAGGACATTCTTCCCAACCTAGACATACCTTCCGAGGTATGGGACAAGTTCTTCAACACCGCGCTCTTCGAGGCTTAGCTCCTCTCAGACCTCCTCTCTCTTCCTACTGTGGACCTTTTACTCCTAAGTCATATTCTCTTACATATGACTCGTGTTCCCACTGTCATGACTTACCGGCCTCAGTTCATTTCACTTTAGCTTTATTAGTCGAGCTGCGCCCGCAGTATCGCATTTCATATTACATCAAGATGCGTCTTTCTTCTTTTGGTACGTGACACGTCTTTCCTTTTATATTCCACACGACGCGTCTCGCGTCTTTCCTTATTTATCATACGCGACGCGATGCGTTTTCCTTCTTTCCTCTTATATCACACGCGACACAACGCGTCATTACCTTTTATACTTTAGAGCGGAGATTCCATCTGAAACCAGCCCTAAAGGGGCTTAGTATAAATAGCTAGAATCACCGCCCATGTAACTTTAACTTTGATCTACGCAATCTTACGTAGAATTTGAAGCCTTCGCTGTCAGCACCTGTGCCAGCATCGAGAAACCAGTGTTTCATCTCTTGCCAATCTAGATCTCGAACGTCTGTCAATCAGAGTTCAATCTAGGCACTGTGAACCTTCTATAGGGAGGCATCACCACTTTCACCCCTGATCAGAGGATCAGCACCTGCTAGCGATTGCCCAAGCTAGTAGAGACCCAGCCGCCTATTGCCCAGAGGCCGTGCCCAGATACTGGCCTTGTCCATGACCAGTCCATAGCTGACTCTTCCTTGTGTGCCTGGAAGGAGCCTGCTCTTTGTCTTGCGAACAGCATACCAGCTGAGGTCGCCACAACTGTTGCACACCGCTCGCCGATCAGAGGATCCACTTGCTAGACCAGAGGGTCACCCATGTCTTCAGAGGAAGACTTGTCCCGTAGCGAAGACCTCAGTCTTCTGTGTACGCATCATTTGTTACCGGTCATAACACTATCTCAGTATGGTGACTTGTGGATGAGAGTCACGATCTCAGGCTGTGGACAGTAGCCTGGACAAGGAATCCTCTGATCCATGGACAAATGAAGACACCTTCTGAAGGTTCTCAGTTCCTTAACCAAGCTTCTGATTGACAGAAGATCAAGGTCAAGTGTTTCAGTGACAGGCTTCGAATTCTATGTAAGATTGCATAGATCAAAGTTAAAGTTACATGGGTGGTGATCGAGTTATATATACTATGCCCTTTTAGGGCTGGTCTAAAGATAGAGTCACCACTAGAAATGTATAAGATGAAAAGATATGAATAGAAGTACCATAATGAAAGAGAACAAGATCAAATAGACTGCAAGCACAGTTGTATTGATACCAAGATGAAAAGAACTGTGGATGCAGTTATAATAAGACTGAAATGAAAATGTATGAAATGAACAGAGGCCGATAGACAAATGTGAATAAATGGATACAAGTCAAATGTGAGGAATTTGACTTGGGAGATAGATGGTCCAAAGAAAGAAACCAAGATGAATTGAGGCTGAGAAAAGAATGATGTATGCAGAGGCATGCTACTCCTCGAAGGGTGTAGAATGGTGTTATGAACAGTGTAACAAATAACATGTACACAGAAGACTGAGGTCTTCACTACTGACTGTCTACCTTTGTAGACAATGGGACCTTCTTGGTCGACAGGTGGATCCTCTGATTGGTGCATAATGTGCAATGGGTGTGGTGACCTCAGTTGGTATACTGGATGCAAGGCAATAAGTGGGCTCCCTCCAGGCACACAAGGAGTAGTCAGCTATGGAGAGGTTGTGGGCAAGGCCTCTATCAAGGTGTGGCTTCTGGGCAATAAGTGGTGGTGATGGTGAGCATTGGGCAATGGCTCATGAGCTGATCCTCTGATCAGGGACAAAGTGGAGACTCCTTCCTAGAAAGGTTCTCAGTGCCTAGATCAAACTCTGATTGACAGGAGTTCAAGATCTAGTTTAGGCAACGGTGATTGATGATGCTGAAACAAGTAGTAACAGTGAAGGCTTTGAATTCTATGTAAGATTGCATAGATCAAAGTTAGAGTTACATGGGCAGTGATTCTAGCTATTTATACTAAGCCCCTTTAGGGCCAAGTTAAGCATAGAATCTCCGCTCTAAAGTATAAATAGATAAATGAAGATGCATCGCATCACATATGAAGAAAGTAAAATGAAGACATGTCGCATCACATATTGTGAGAGAAAGTAAGACATGTCATATCGCATACTGTAATAGGAAATGAGACATGTCACATCGAGGATAAATATGAAATGGAGATGCTGTGGGCGCAGCTTGACTAATCTGGTCAAAATGAAAATGAGGAAATGAACTGAGGCTGAAATAGATTAATGAAGAATTGGATATGAGTCAAATACGAGAGAATTTGACTTAGGAGAATTTGAAGGTCTGCAGTAAAGGTAGCGAAAGGAAATCAGGTCTGAGAAGTAGTTTAGCCTTTGAAGAGAGCCGAGTGGAAGAAGTCATTCCATATCTCCTGTGGAACATCTAGGTCTGGAAGAATGTCATCCCAGAGTGAATTGGGTATCGGAGTGGATACTGACAGGTCTGGTGAGCTCATAGAAGAAAGAAAAATAGTCCCCCCTAGGACACTTGTAACAAATGGAATACCTCATCCCATAAGGCTTGGGGAATATCGAGGTCAGGGAGGATGTCATCCCAGATGTCTTGGAAAAGACTGTCAACAACTGAGAGGTCTGGTGATGTGAGAGGAGAAAGAAAAAGAGGGGTGTCTGTTATACTTGTAACACTGATCAGAGGGTCCACCTTTATTGGATCAGAGGATCCCACTGATATCTACAGAGGTAGAAGACAGTAGCTGAGGAACTTAGTTCTCCATGTACATGTCACTTGTTACACCAGTTGTAACAAAAGATCAAGGTTATCTTTTCCTGCAGAGCTACCTAGCCCCAAGGATCCACTCTTGAAACCCAGGACTACCAGAGGGTAGTTGTTACAACCGGTGTAACAAATAATGCGTATGCAGAAGACTGAGATCTTCGCTATGGGACAAGTCTACCTCTGTAGACACAGGTGACCTTTGTAGTCTGCAAGTGGATCACCTGATCGGCGAGTGGTGTGCAATGGTTGTGGCGACCTCAGCTGGTATGCTGTTCGCAAAACAATAAGCGGGCTCCCTCCAGGCACACAAGGAGTAGTCGGCTAATGGACAGGTCGTGGACAAGGCCTGTATCTGGGCAGATCCTCTGATCAGTGACAAAAGTGGAGACACCCTCCTCTGAAGGTTCTCAGTTACTTGATCAAGCTTCTGATTGATAGGAGATCAAGATCAAGATTTAGATGTGATGAAACACCGGTTTCTTTGATGCTGACACAGGTGCTGACAGTGAAGACTTCGAATTCTATGTAAGATTGCATAGATCAAAGTTAGAGTTACATGGGCGGTGATTCTAGCTATTTATACTAAGCCCCTTTAGGGCCGGCTAACGATAGAATCTCCGCACTAAAGTATAAAAGGTAATGATGCGTTGCGTTGCGTGTGATATAAAAGGTTAATGGAAGAGATGCGTCGCATTGCATATGATAAATAAGGAAAGATGTGAGATGCATCACGTATGATAAATAAGGAAAGATGCAAGATGCATCGCATTAGATATAAAAGAAAAGACGCGTCACGTACCAAAAGGAGAAAGACATGTTATGTACCAAAAGGAGAAAGACACGTCGTGTACCAAAAGGAGAAAGACAGGTTGCATACCAAAAGGAGAAAGACACATCTTGAGATAATATGAAATGCGAGACTGCGGACGCAGCTCGACTAATCTAGTGAAATGAAATGAACTGAGGCCAGAGTGAGTCATGATGAAAGGAACACGAGTCATATATGAGAGAATATGACTTAGAAGATTTAATAGGTCTGCAGTTAGAAAAGAAAGAGGTCCGAGAGGAGCTAGTCCTCAAAGAGCGCAGTGTTGAAGAACTCGTCCCATACCTCCGAAGGTATATCTAGGTCAGAAAGGATGTCCTCCCAGAGAGAGTCAGATATGGGGGCAGATACGGAGAGGTCGGATGAACTTATAGGAGAGAGAAAAATATCCTCCCCTAGGACACTTGTAACAGTAGTCAGTGATCTGTCACTATGAGGCACATCAACCTATCAAACCTGCTTGGAGAACCATCTGACAAGGAAAACCAGAGAGCCCCACCAGGATCCTTTGCAGCTGTACCACTCACCTCTTCTGCTTCTCAAAGAATTGGAGGAACATCTCGGAGCACTCCATCTCCACTCCCTTCCATTATCAGAACAACCTCTTCAGACTGTCCCTCCCAAAGTCAGACCCCCTTGGCCAAACCTTCCCCTTTGCCACAGTCAAACTTGGAACCTATCCAAGTAGACAAACCAGAGCCAGCCTCTGGATACTACTCCCATGTCCTTGGAAGGAATGTTCAACCTGGTAAAACCAGTGCCTACTCCCATTTGCCTGGATACAGCCAAGACCTGGATCCAGAAGATCCTGACCCAGGAGCAGATGATTCCAATGATAAAGATGAGATCAGGATGGGTGAAATTAAAGCTGCTCTCCCTGAAGAATTCTCAGGAGAATTAGCTAACACCCACTGATGGTATCTTGCCATGCAAGGATACTTCTCCCTCCATGAAGAGAAGTACAATGATTGAGCAAAGTTGCTCATATTCCTTAACTGAATGTCCAAAGGATGAGGAAAGTCCTTCTCTGAAGCTTGGCTTACCAAGCTCAATGATAACATGCTCTCTGAGGGAGAAAGAGAATTTAAGGAAGTTACCAAAGCTTTCCACACCACCTTTTCCCCCTATGATACCACCACTGCTGCAAGGATTAAGATTCCAAATCTTATCCAAGATGCAAGAGATGTTTCAGGCTTTGAGAAATATGTCTCAGCCTTCTCCATGCTTGCTGTCCAGACCAGCATTACAGACATTGCTGCTCTCTCAGAATGGTTCCTCAGAGGAGTCTCTGTCCCCATCACCACCCAGCTCACACTCTCAGGAATCCTTAAATCCACCAAGACTATGGAGGAAATCTACTCCAAAGCTTCTGAGATTGAAGGAGGACTCTGAAGGTTAGAAACCTCCATAGAGGACCCCAGGTATCCTTTGGTGGAAACACTAGTGGCTGGAGGGATCCCAATGCTATGGATGTTGATCATCTTATGATCTCACCTGCCAAATGGGCCAAATGCATTTGAGAGAAGAGATGTTTCATTTGCAAGCAAACTGATTGCACAACTTGGAACCACTCTGGCCACGCTCCTGCTAGCAAGAAGGTTCAGTCAAGCAACACAAACCACTTTGCCAGGGCTGTCCCGACCAGTACCTCCCCTGCCCCCTATCCTGCAACTCCTGCCAAAGACTCTTTGGATATGTTCCTCCACAGCCTTGAAGGAGATCAAGATAGGGGTCAAATACTTTGCACCCTGAAGTTCCTGTATGATCCCACCTGCAATGAGAACAGAGATCCTATTCAGATTGAGTCAGTCAAAGCTCTGATGACTGCAGAGAGGGAGGAGGTATTTGAAACATCTTTTTAGAAGGAAGGAGTGTCCCAACATCACTGCCTTCCATAACCATTGCCCCTGTATTTATTTTCAGAACTAGATCAAATTCTATCTGTTTTTCCCTCTCTATCTGGAAACAAAACAGGCAAATCATTGGAGTCAACGCTCTTGTCAACAGTGGAGCCACTGGATGCTTTATAGCAAAAGATGCCATAACTCAGATGAAGTTACCAACCGAGGCTTTAGATGTGCCAATCAAAGCCTGGAATGTAGATGGAACCCTGAATCAGTCAGGAACCATCAAAGAGAAGACCACTGTGGTCATTGATCTCCAAGGAGTACAAGTGCAATGTGAGCTGCTCATCCTCAACTGTGGCAAGGATGACATCGTCCTTGGCCTGCCATGGTTGTGAACCATGAACCCCAAAATAGACTGGCAGAACAGAAGGGTTGTCATTACCCCTACCAAGTACAAACCCACAAATGATAAAGATACCATTCAGAGGTATCTACTGAGATTTCTTGGACACCAAGAAAATGATATCATAGAGAACGACCTCTATGACCAATACCGACAATGGACCATCCCAGAATGAGTCCAATTTCTCACAGGACGGAAAGGCATACCAGAGTACATTGAAACAACCTCAAATGGCCTATGACCCTAGGTTGCACTGAACACTTAGACTAGGAAGTGTGAAGAGTATCTAACTGAGTGGCTCTCCTGAGAGGAAGGTAATTTCCAAGAGAACTAGACTGGGGGATACCTGTCATAGTCTCTGGGTTTATATAGCACTCTACTATGTACACATGTGTACTATGGATCTACCAATGTAGAGATGGAGATTAAATACATGAGGATAACATGCATCTAGCATGAGGTGTGGAGATTAAAGGAACATGGACACTGTTACAAGTATAATGGATGCCCCCATTTTTCTCTCTCCTTTGAGCTCCCCTGATCTCTCTATCACAGCTCCTCTCTCAGAAGACCTCTGGGATGACATCCTTCCTGACCTCGACATCCCACAAGCCCTAAGGGATGAGGTATTCCATCCCACACTCTTCCAGGACTAGTTAGTCCTCTTTCCCATACTCCAACACAGTCTCCTTCTCTCCCGACCCCTTTTTTCATTTTGGCCTCTATCATTTTGGACTTCTAAAACTCCTAAGTCAAATTCTTGTATTTGACTTGTGCTCCTTTAACCACTTTTGATCCTTGCTATCTATTCATTTTGTATGCTTTCATTTCAGTTTCTTTTCATTTTGTACACTTTCCATTCTGGTACCTTTATAACTGTGTCTGCAGTTCTTTTCATTTTGGTGTCAATACGACTGTGCCCGCAGTCTATTTCATCTCATATCTTTTCATTACAGTATCTTTCTATTTCAGTCAGCGATTCTATTTCGAGACCGGCCCTAAAGGGGCTTAGTATAAATAGCTTGATCACCTCCCATGTAACTCTAACTCTGATCTATGCAATTATATGTGGAATTTGAAGCTCATCGCTTGAAATCTTGATCTTGATCTTGATCTTCTATCAATCAGACATTCAATCAGGGAACTGAGAACCTTCAGAGGAAGGTATCTCCATTTGTCTATGGATCAAAGGATCCCTTGTCCAGGCTATCGTCCAAAGCCTGAGGTTGTGACTCTCATCCACGAGTCACCACATCTGACAGAGGTCTTGTCCATGACCTCTCCATAGCCAACTCCTCCATCTGTGCTTGGAGGGAGCCCACTTACATTTGTACTGCAGCTTTGCTGAGGGGTACCACAACTGTTGCACACCACAACCAGAGGGTTGTTCTGATCAGAGGATCACCAATGGTAGCGAAGACTTCAGTCTTCCATGTACATGTTATTTGTTACACTGGTCATAACAGACACAGCATGCTGTGGCAGAATGGAAGAGAAGCCTAACATGTGCTTGACATGAGGTGCAGAAATGAAAGAAGGAATGGAAATGACTGTGGAAAGTCATTAGTATATATAAGGATATATTAAGGTACAAAAGAGTTCTTGATATGAAGTCTAGACTCTGTGAGAAGTGAGCATCCATGAGTGTGAGTGTTATGACTGGTGTAACAAATGACACATACATGGAAGACTGAAGTCTTCACTACCATTGGTGATCCTCTGATCAGAACAACCCTCTGGTTGTGATGTGCAACAGTTGTGGTACCCCTCAGTGAAGCCGCAGTACAAGTGTAAGCAGGCTCCCTTCAAGCACAGATGGAGGAGTCAGCTATGGAGAAGTTGTGGGCAAGACTTCTATCAGATGTGATGACTCATGGATGAGAGTCACAACCTTGAGCTGTGGACAATAGCTCAGACAAGAGATCCTCTGATCCATAGACAAATGGAGATACCTTCCTCTGAAGGTTCTCAGTTCCCTGACCAAACTTCTGATTGACAGAAGATTGAGATCAAGATTTTTTAAGTGATGAGCTTCAAATTCCACGTATAATTGCATAGATCAAAGTTAAGGTTACATGGGCGGCAATTGAGCTATTTATACTAAACCCCTTTAGGGCCAGTCTGGAAATAGAGTGCTGCTAGAAATAGAAAGGTACAGTAATGGAAAGGATACAAGATCAAAATAGACTGTGGGCACAGTTGTATAGATACCGAAATGAAAAGGACTGTGGACATAGTTATAAAGGTACTGGAATGAAAAATGTATGAAATGAAGAGAGACCAAAATGAAAGCATATGAGAAGAATAGACAGTGAGGATTGAGAATGGTTAAAGGAACACGAGTCAAATATGAGAGAATTTGACTTAGGAGTTTAGAAGTCCGAAAAAATTGAGGCTAAAATGAGAAAGTGTTATGACCAGTGTAACAAATAATGCATATGCAGAAGACTGAAGTCTTTGCTATAGGACAAGGTCTACCTCTGTAGACAACAGGGACCTTCTTGGTCAGCAGGCAGATCCTCTGATCAGCATGTGGTATGCAACAGTTGTGGCAACCTCAGTTGGTGTACTGGACACAAGGCAATGAGCAGGCTCCCTCCAGGCACACAAGGAGTAGTCAGCTATGGAGAGGTCATGGACAAGGCCTCTATCTGGGTGCTGTTATGACCGGTGTAACAAATAATGTGTATGCAGAAGACTGAAGTCTTTACTACTGAAATGACCCAAACAACTACTATTAGTCTTGGGGATGCCAAGCTAAGATCTGACTGTAGAATAACAGGAGGTGAGCGAGGATTGACAACTTCCAAGACTCAAGGGTAAAGTGATTGATGAGGCTTAACAACCTCTACTGAGTGGAA